>CAMXCT020000081.1:192500-307078 GCA_947184155.2 Cladocopium goreaui | reverse complement strand
CCACACTCTACACCCCATACTTTGCACTTTACATCCTTCACTCAACACTTTACACTCCACACTCCTCACTTCACACTTTCCACTCCACACTTACCACTCCACACTCCACACTCTACACTTTACACTCTACACCTCACACTCTACACTCCACACTCTACACTTTACACACTCTACACTGCCCAATCCACACTTTACGCTCCACACTCCTTACTTTACACTACACACTCCACACTTTCCACTCCACACTCCACACTCTACACTTTCCACTCCACACTGCAGACTGGTAACAGGGCAGAAAAGTGTTTCAGAAAAGTGTTCTGCGTGACTGCATATCCATGTGTTTCGACATCTGTACCATTAACATACGTGTGAGCATTCGGGTTCGTGGGCTGCATCTTGTTTCTTCTCTTCTCTTCTCTTCTTTGACTTTTGCCACCTCTGCTTTTCCATCTGTCCATGTTGTCGGAAGTTTGACTTCTAAACTTCCTTCGAACAATAAGTAAAAGTTATTTACCAACATATCTATTCCAGCTAGATTGTATTGACATTGTTCTGGCTGTCACTTAGGTGCCAGCCCTGGCGCACGCAACCCGCCTGTGGGGACAAAAGTATATCAAACTATGGATATATTGATGCTTTATTTATGGTAGTTATTTTTTAGTTTCATCCCCATCGTTATTTATCATTATACCTTCGCTTGTGTTGTCTCCTCGTCTCCTCCCTCCTGCTTTCTTTCGGGCCATACTGTCGTCTAGTTGGACATATTTTTAACATTTGGTCTGGCAATGTCTTTTAAATTTGAAAAATCCGACATGTCCGGCAGTCAGCCCCAAAGAGTTGGCGAGCTCGCATGTTGTTCGGGTCTGGCGACGAGAAAGCTGGCGAGCCCGCATTCCGTTCCGGTCCGGCGAGCTTCAGGAACCGGCAAGCTCGCAATCATGTGAGGTCCAGGAAAAAACAATGATTTTGCAGGAACGGAAGGGAAGAAAAAGGGGATATCTAACACAAAACCCAAAGATCTTTACCTCTGGGGGTCAAATGATTTTTCAACCACGCAATTTCTAAAATTCAATCCAAAAATATCGTTCGAATTCTTTTTCAGAAATATTTTGACTTGTATTTTTTTTTATCTTCGGCTCATATTTGTACATAGCGGTATTCTCAAGTAGCGATCTGCCTGCGAAGGGCCCAATATATCAGTGAAAGTCACTTAAAGACTTAAAGTTTCTGTTTTGGTGCCTTGGAGCTGGTGCACGGCATGGAGTTGTGGGCTTTGACAACCTCAAGGGCGGTTTTCCCGTCGATCCCACGCTGCAAAAGCTGGATATCAAAGCTTTGGCGCCAAACGTTGCCGGTCCAGCTCCAAGCATTGCCCTCCTGAGAGAGCTGCAAATTTTTCACTGTTGGGTCGATATTTGGCACGCTGAAACAGATGCTCAATGTTAACCCCCAGAGTTTTGAAGCTTAGCCTATCCCAGCTGTCTGCGAACCCTTGAGAGAAAAACCATTGAATTCTGAAGGTCCACTGCCTGGAAGCCGCAAGGCTCTCAGATTCTTCTCGGGTGCGCCCATCACCTGACATGCAAAACTTTGCATGAAAGAAATCAGGAGCCCCCAACATTCCGAGGCACGTTGGATGCCTTCACTCCTGCACACCGGAGTCTGGATCAGCCAAAACTGCATTCCATCTCTAGCAAAAGCTGTGGCGCTCTCCTGCTACCATCTTTCGACGGCGACCTGTTCCCCACCTCAGAAGAAACAAACTTAGAGATTCAAATGCGCATGGGCACGTCAGAAATGGCTTCATCGTTGGAATCAGAACCGAATTTCAATTTTCATCCAGCCGGAGTCTTGGCCTGCAAGGATTGCACTCCGTTGGGCAAACCAAGGCCTCAGAAGCTTGAAGTATGAAACGTACGGCAGCAAGGCTGAACGTAAAATAGTACGACGAATAAAACGATCCTTTTAGGGAAACCAAACGCGCCCTTGATCTGCAGACATGTGGCTCGCAGAAGCATCTCCTGAGAGGCGGCGAGACCTGTCGACACCCTGTGGGAATGCGACAAAGACATTAAATACATCAGTCATGTGCATATGAGATCACATGAGCAGATTTTTGAATCCTTCCAGGTGCCTGCTGTCAGCACTTTGCTTGGAATGAATCCTGGTGCCAGGCCATGAATTTCTCTGTCATCACACATCTCACTTGTGCTAAATTACTTGTGGAAGATTCATGCCATCGGGTGCCAGTGAGCTGAAAGCAAAGAACAGCAGCCTCTGGTTTGAGGGCATGTTGCTGGGGTTGGAAGGCCGCCTGTTCACCAGGTGCAATTCAATGCTTTCAATCGGAATTGATTCATGCAAACGATTCCATTGTTCACCATCAACCTTTTGGACCCATTAGATTGGCCTCAGTTGCGGTGACATTGTCTTTGAAAAGGTGGTGTATCCCGCATGTTTGAGCGCCTATAGACGCATAAAGCGAGCAAGCGATCGGGCCTTGAACCCACACCGCGGTCATCATTGCTGACTCTGGAAGGGCGCCTGCCAATCACCACGTCACCACATGGTGACGTGCGATGCCGTGGCTCCAAACGTCAGGAAGCTGTCAAGCTGGCCTCTGGTTCGAAGGCATATTGGTACTGTCAGGCAAACATTTGCCGCAAAAACAAGCGCATGACCTTGATATCCTTTTCAAAATAATCTGCATGAAGCCTGCTGCCAGCACTGTGCTTTGAACCGTGCCTGTCAATGCAGGACAAGACAAGGGTTAGATGACTTCTTCGGACCACAGCATGTCCACTGTCAACACGGCCTCTGGTTGGAGAGCTGGTTGGAAAGCTGGTTGCTGGCAGTTCCAGAAGGACGCCTGGAATTCCCAATTTTGTATCCGATTTGCACTATTTCCGCATGCGTCCAAGTCTAAGACTGTGCGTGGGACCCAAATGTCTGAATGTTTTAAGGTTTCTAGTTCTGGACCGTTCGCCAATACTATTGTCCTAGGCCTAGGCCAAAATATCATTGATATTCTCCGTGCACCACTTGCATCTTCACTTGGTTGATGAGTCTATCCTCATGATTCTAGGTTTTTTTCGACGTTTCCACTGAAGTCGCCTTTGGTTCGTGAGGGATTGGCTTCCAACGGAAGGACGCCGATTGGAGGCTCCAGGTAAGGCACCCGGCAACTCCAAGGGCAGGTCCTGATGGCAATCTTGGGTCAGCACCCTGTTGAGTAATTGGGCAATTGCTATTCAATTTGAGCACCATGAAGTTCATGAAGCCACTGGATTTCAAGCTCTTTGTGTTGAGGCCAAGCAGCAAGATCAACAAGTGAATTCCTCTGAATCCTGGACGGCCCTTTGCAAAGCGGTGCACGGTTCTGGCCTCCAAGGTATCTGTTGCCAGGTCCTCCTCACAGTGAGAAGTTGCGGATCAAGGTAGCTGAGTCCCCTACAGGTGAATTTCAAACCAACAAATTCCTGAACTTGGCAGCAAACCCCGAATCAAATTGCTGTTGTTTGCCACGAGAGGCTTACCGGGTCTTGCCTTCGAACGAATCAGCGCCTTCTCCCAAAACTTCTCGTTGCTCGGCAGGAGCTCCTGATGAAACGATTGTCAGCTGACTGGCAATCTCAACTCTCACCAAGAGAGTTTCTTCCTCCATGATTTGTGGAAGCTACATGTGGCGTTCATGAGGTGTGGAGGTAAGATTGCAACAGGTAAAACAAGTTTTGCACATCGGCAAGAATACAGAGGAACAAGGCAAGACTGGCAACTAACTTCACGATGATGCACTGTGATAAATATTTTTTCTGCAAGCACCTGACTCCCCAAAACTCAAGGGACGCACGGCGTGACCAAATCTACCAAGTCACTGAATCATTGTGAAGCGCAGCTACCTGCGACGCCTGTGGGCAAAGGAGGAACTTACGAAATTCCATGGAAATGATGAACGATCCTGGTGGCGCTTGTCTGAAAAATCTCAAGCAACACGAAGAACATTCCGATCAACTGCTGCTGCTGCTTGGTGGTTTTAAGCGACAAAAAATGAAAATCAACCAGAGAATCATAATTGTATTCCTCAAGATGGAAAAATCAACAGTGGAAATTGGAAAACCAGAAAAAAACCACCAGGTAGATTATTGCTATTAAGTACATCAGCTATAGACTGTATTGTACTTCCCTCTAAATTTGATAGCCAGCCAAACGACCCCCAAGAATTTCTGATCCTCGCCTTTGGCGTGCCTCCTTCCATGGGCTTCACTTCACGATTCTCCTGGTGTGTTCAATTAGAATCCCTTCCAAACTAGAGGCTGAATGAAGTTGAATGCCTTTCCAGTCAGTGGAAAATGGCAGACCCAAACTTGACGACACAAAGGCAGTGAGCAAATCCCTTCGAACAGCATGAAACACATTGGAAACTGGAAACCGGCAACCAATTCACGAAATCCATCTTCTCTTGCCTGAGGTCCCTTCAAATCAACCCCCTGCAGCCAAGATTCAAACTTTTTAACTAGTTTGTACCTTTGAATGGCGATGCAAAGCAGCACTGTCCTGAAGCGAAGGCGGGAAGGCGGGCATCTGGTCTGAAGAGACTCTGTGGAGAGCATGCATGTAGCAGACTGGCAATGCTGATAGACCAGTTGGGACGATAAAGATGTTTGCTACACCCTAGGAAGTCTTGAAGGGCCTCAAGCGATTTCCCCGTAGCCAAGCGACTTTGGACATTAAGCCAAGTTTCCCCACCAATGCCAATGATCCAAGAACAATTCCTGGCTTGAAAGCAACTCATCGGATTCTTTGGGCAATGCGGCTATCACCTGGAAACCCATGTCATAGCTAATCTCAGATGCCCGGTCAAAAGCTTCAATGCTCTGGATATTGACTCTTAAATCTTCCTTTGAAAATCACTCGTCCGTTCGCCAGCAATGTTCACCCGGTTCCCTGCCTGTGATGGCACCAGGAGATAGGCCTTCATCGAGCGCTTCAACCAATTCAGTTGCCACATCAGTTCGGAATGCCCATTCTCCCACCTGGCATGAGATTGCGGCCATTTGTTTCAAAAAAAAACAGTTGGAAGTGGTTCGCCCTAAAAATGACATGAAAACGCAGGTTAATGGAAAGACCTCTGATCAGTGCCTAAACCCTCTACTGTTCCGTTCTACTGGCAGATTGATAAGCTTTCTACTCACCGACCTGTAGTAATGCCACCAATCTTCCGTTGCCGGCCACCCCCGCGAGTGTTTAAAAGAAACCGTTTGGGGATAGCCACCCTTAGTAACAACCATTTCCAGTGTCATTGTGGCGACGTCCTTATAATTTACACAGCTTGGATCATTCAACATAACCCATTAACCACCAGGTGTTACTAGGGTCCCAGGGCAAAGTCTCAGCGGCCTCAAGACCCGTGAAATTATTGTTCGAACGGTCCACCATAGCGCCTCCATATGGTGTCGCAGCGGGCTGTGGCAGTGGAAAACAGGAAGACCAATGAAACTACTAAATGGGTCAGATTTTGATAGGAAACAAACAGAGACAAACAGTTTGATCCATTCGGCTGTTCGCGAACAATCATGGCCATCTGCGCTGCACGCCTGCAGGAATCACAATGCTAAACCTGAGCCAAGGCTGAAGCAAACCCTGAGATGATTCCCAATTCTATCCCACATTTTCAGCAATAGTGAGGATCTACGGAAGTAAACACATAGTTATTATTTTTATGACGTTTTTGCAAGCTTAAATCCCCATCCAGCATCACCCTGCTCATTTCAGCCCAAGGGCAAGGTGTCGGGGGCCAAAGGCCCCAATGGGATCCGCAGCTGTTCCTTGGCACAGGTGGTCATGAAATTTCATGATGTGTTTTGACGTGTCTGCTTTCGACTTTCGGATTTTGATGATGATGATGATGATGAGGATGATGAATCACTTCAATGTTTTTCTGCGCACTCAGCATGGCACCACGTCCTCCCCTGTTTCGGTGGCCTCCATGAGCCTCACAACATCACGTCGCAGGTTCGTGGGTGTGAGCTGTGGCAGGTCTCAGGGTCCGGCAACGTGCTAACCTTAGGTGAAGATTGAAACAGCTGAGATCATCTGAGATCCCAATTCGTATCAGATTCACGGTGCGGGTGGTTAAACTTGGTGGGATGCCCTATAAAATGGATAATTCATGACAAGAATTGGCTGATTTTTGGTCTCACTCTTGAAATGATATGGGGCAGTGCTCGACCCTCTAGTTGTTCTTGGTGAGTGATGCTAACGGTTTTTGGAATCTGAAATTGTTTGGACAATCAAACACTTCGAACCTGTGAGCACTTCATGCGGGTTCCAGGCAACCTTCTCGTATGCGTCTGGTCCAGCATTAGTTTTCAAACGCCAAAGTTCCGCTTGTTGAATCATCAGATACCACGGCTCGCTCATGGTGACCGTCGCAACCTACACGGCCCAGTCAGTAGATTCCAGTTGGGCATGATCCAGGAAATCAAGATTCGCAGGGCCAAGTCAGATTGAATCTCAGATTGAATCCAACAAATCTAATTCTCCCAGGAACTGTTGTACCAAGGTCCACATTCGCATCGGCCAAGCGAGGAGAGAACTGCAATCCCATGGGTGGAACATTGTCACCTTAGACCGTTTGAAGCTGAAAGGGCCGCCTTGTATCCCAAGTTTCATCCACTCGAAAATGCGAAACAACCCATGCTATCGGAGACAAGGGTAAACAAATGGGAACATGAGTTATGGTTTCTTGAAACCTATGCCCAATTCTTCACCTGAGGCTCCAACTGATGAAGACCTGCTGTGGAACACATCTTTGAGACACACCGGGAAAGATGGCTTGAAATGGCTCATACCCCAAGCAAGATAGAAGAGTCATTTTCTATTTTGGTAGGATCTAACCTGAAATTCTGCAACTTTTTGGGGTTGCTCTTTGGGGACCACCAAAACTGTTGGAACTTGGCCCAAACGAAGGCCGGCAGCACGACATGGTTCCTGGTCTCCAGGTTGGGCACCGACTCGTCCAAGCCGATCTGGCAGCAGCTTGGGATGGCAGGTCATCGTTCGTTTTTTTTGATGAAGCCAGCCACTTTTTTTCAACGTTTCATGCCATAGCCAGCAGGGCTCTTTAAGTTATCCTCAAAAGCCAGCCATATTATAAGGTATCATAGGATATCATAAGTCATCACACGATGTCTATGTTTACAGGTCTTCCCCCAACTTTGGTGCTTTTCCAATGACCAAAACCCACTGGGACTTGGACCACGGCTCCACGCGTGACGTTCAGTCGACATTCGTAGCCTTGGTGATTTGTGGAGCGCCATGGAGAAACCATATGGGGGTTTCTTCAAACGGGGATACCCCAATTGCTGGATGGTTTATTTCATGGAAAATCCGAAAATCAAATGGAATGATTTGGGGCTACCATTCATGGAAACCTCCATGCAACGCAGATCTGTTGGGGAATACGTTTGGGTGATCAGGTTGGCCACCCGATATGAAAGTCAAGGAATGGTCATCCCAGAAAAGGATCTAAGCAAGAAGAGATGAATGAAAAATCCAAATTCGATGGTTTAGTTCACCCACATTTCGGAAGGCAAACCAAAATGTTGCCGACAAAAAATTGATAAGACCATATCTGACATATTTTTTCACCCCAATACCCTTTACCCTTTTGACCTAGATCCGTGTTTGAACCTTCGAAGCTTCTCTGGGCTATCTGACGAGCCCAGAACTGTTCTGTGCCTTAAAAGCGCAGGGTGTGGCTTGGGGACATACCGGGTCACGCCAATGAAGATGACCAATGCTACACTTTTTCCGGTTTAAGCACTAACTATCCTAACTTTTAAAGAAACCAGCTTCTGCATGCACTGTGATCCTACGACCCCAGAGCTTTGAGGCGAGCACCGAGTGGAATTTGTACCACGCGGTCGCTCAGCATCACTCGCTTGTTGATGGGAACCTGTCTGCGATGCACAGATTCTCAATCTTGACAGGTCACATGTCAGGTGTTGAGCACAACATTGGTTATACCAGTAGTACCGCGCAAGGCGGTGGCGGAAGTTCCAAAAATAGGAAACCTATAGGAGAGGTTGGTTGTTGTGAATCAGGGAGGGCAGAGCGAATCCACTGATGGACCGAAAGGTGCTCGAGGTCTCCCACTCTTTCTCGCTCTTTCTCTCACTATCTACCTACCTACCTATCTACCTTCTATGTATCTATCTATCTATCGATCTATCTCTCTCTCTCTCTCTTTCATCTAATTATCTATCTATCTATCTATCCATCTATCTATCTGTGGAGTGTAGTTGTAGTTGTAGTGATGTGGAGTGTAGTGTAGTGTAATGTAGTGTAGTGTAGTGTAATGTAGTGTAGTGTAGTGTAATTTAGTGTAGGGGAGTGTAGTGGGTGTAGTGGAGTGTAGTGGAGCGTAGTTGTATTTGTAGTGTAGTGGAGTGTAGTGTAATGTAGTGAAGTGTAGTGGAAGGTAGCGTAGTGTAGTGTAGTGTAATGTAGTGTAATGTAGTGTAGTGTAGTGGAGTGTAGTGGAGTGTAGTTGTGTAGTGTTAGTTGTAGTTGTAGTGTAGTGGAGCGTAGTGTAGCGTAATGTAGTGTAGTGTAGTGGAGTGTAGTGTAGTGTAATGTAGTGTAGTGCAATTTAGTGTAGTGTAGTGCAATGTAGTGTAGTGTAAGTTAGTGTAGTGGAGTGTAGTGGAGTGTAGTGTAATGTAGTGAAGCGAAGCGAAGCAAGCGACGTCTGAACCTCCAAAAGTGGTCCGAACCCCTAGTGTTTTTAACATTTTGACTTCGACATGTGCTTCGCGCCACAACGGCGTGCACTTTTTCGACATCTCAAATTCGAAAAGTGATCCGAGAATGGTGTGTTTTGCACATTTTGACTTGGAAATGTGCTTCGCGCCACAACGGCGTGCACTTTTTCGACATCTCAAATTCGAAAAGTGATCCGAGAATGGTGTGTTTTGCACATTTTGACTTGGAAATGTGCTTCGCGCCACAACGGCGTGCACTTTTTCGACATGTCAACTTCCAAAAGTGCTCCGAAACCCTGGTGTTTTTAACATTTTGACTTCCAAATGTGCTTCGCGCCACAACGGCGTGCACTTTTTCGACATGTCAACCTCCAAAAGTGGTCCGAACCCCTAGTGGTTTTAACACATTTTACTTCCAAATGTGCTTCGCGCCACAACGGCGTGCACTTTTTCGACATCTGAACCTCCAAAAGTGGTCCGAACCCCTACTGGTTTTAACATTTTGACTTGGAAATGTGCTTCGCGCCACAATGCCGTGCACTTTTTCAACATCTCAACTTCCAAAAGTGGTCCGACGCTGAAGTGTTTTGTACCTTTTCACTTCGAAATCGGCTTCGCGCCACAACGGCGTGCAACTTTTTATCTCTCATCTCCCCAGATGTCTCCGCACCCGCCGCTTTAGCGAGCCTACTTTTCAACCCTCCGGAGCCACAAAACCACGAAAAAACACAGTTTTTCGCGACTTTCCTACCTTTTCGCGCACCTGCATCTTCTTTCTTCTGATCTTTTCTCTTCTGACTCTTCTCCCTGCTGACTGCTTTTTGATCTCTCCATATTGTCGGAAGTTTGACTTCCAAACTTCCTTCGATTATGTAATGTTTAGTATTTAGCCATCCACTTTTGGCGTTCGATCATTTGGACCCATATGCTGTTCTCAATGCTGGACAACAGTGCTGACACCAATTTTTTCCCTGCCTGGATCACGAAGTTAACTCTACGGTTGGCTGGGGCTTCGAGGGGCAAGAACTGGCCCTCCTGCCGAACGACGCTGGAGACAGCATGAGATTTTCTATGTATCTTAGAAAGACTCAGGTCTTGCAGTATCTCCATCGATATATCGATATATCGATAATATGTATATATATATATATCCCTGTACACTTATACTATAGGTACACAACTGTGAGTCAAAGCTCTAGTACGTTGTAAGATAAAATTGTTAATTCTGGGGGTTAAAACAATTGACACCTCAATCGTCCAGCCTGCAGCTTGCAGCCAATGACCCTTAGGCATCAAGCAGTGGATCAAGAGACACACCAACAACCCAATGGAAACCCCCAAAATTGGTGACTTTAGCATCACCATTTTATCAGACTGTATCCTGTTGGGGTACAATAGCATGCAAGGTATAACAATGGGAACATTTTTGATTATCACCATTTCTTATCTTTTCGGGCCACAATTGAGTTGACCATCTGACCATCAAAGAAATCATGCGTAAATCATTTTAATGGGGTACCAGTACGCCAACTGCTAACTTGTTTTGGTCAACCCCATCGATGGGATCTGCACTAGAGATGGCTGATCCATCAACGGGGATGTCGCCCTACATGTCAAATGGGTACATATTCAACGGCTTTCAGACTTGGATGGCGAATCAGAATATCCCATATTTAAAGAAGTTTCCTAAATTGGGGGATCCCCAAGTCACCATTAGGTTTCAATACTCATGGTTGATGTGGATGATTTGGGGGTACCCGCATGACTTGGGAAACCTCCGTTCAAATGGCCATAAACTGGGATAACTTCCGGATTTTTGGGACACCATCTCAAGGTGCACAATTTTGAGCGCCACACATTTCGCCCTGCACGGGGTCAGCGTTGTTCGGGAAGCGCACAGGCTGGTCCTAAGAGCAGTTTTTGGATTGATGGCTATTGATGGCTAGCAACTGGGTAATCCAATTAGACGGAGCCAGGTAGAGAGCGGGATTATCACCATAGTTGGTTCGGGTAAGGGTCACTCCAGTTGGTTCACTGCTGGGTAGTAACTAGTCCACTTACTCACTGGGGTGAACCATTAAATATACGACTCCCCAATTTTAGTAAATTGATATTCTTGCAGTGTTAAGGGGTTAAAACCCAGGGGATGTAACCAACTGGCTGGCGGCCCAATTCTACTAATCATCTTGCCAATCACCCAGTTTGTTGATGTTAAAATTTCGAATTTAACACGATATTCTCCAACTTTGCTCCAGGGCCCTGTTCTTTTGAGATGACCCACTGTTCCCAGGTGACCCTTGGTCAACCTTCACCCCAGTTAGAATCCCAAGAGGCAAAGGTCAGGTTGATGTCATAGTCGCCGCCGTCCCAGCCCAAATCACCACCTGGCGGCTGATTTTCAGATGACATTTGCGACACAAAGGGGTTCTACCTGGTTGCTGCAAGAAATCCACGGTTTTATGATTCCCTATTTGTTGCGGGTTTTCGTATTCGCAATTCATCGGAGACATTTAATAACATGTACTAACCGCTTAGTTGGTAATCAAAATTTCAAAACCAGGGATTAGCAAATAGACGAATGACTTTTACCATTGAAGCAAAAAAGTCGGGCACAATTTTGGTGCCCATGTTCGTTGATGATGCCATCTTGTGGGCAACCAAAATAGTTGAGAAATCGCAGCCCTCAAATAAATCATTTCGAGGATCATTTCATCGAAATTTCCCATATCGATGAGGCTTGGTCGGCCACTGAAGTCATTAAGGGCTGCCCAGAAACATGTATCTGCGCAGAAACATGTATCTCAATCTCTGTTGAGTAAACACCCAGTTTTGTTGGGCAAAACCCTGACTTCTGACCAATTTCTATCGCTTAAACATGCACGTATCTCCAGCATCTCCATATTTGTTTCGTTGAACTCCCCAATTCGTTGATAGCAAGATGCAAAGAAATTACCGCCGTACTTGAACCTGGCCATGGACAACAACCCAGTCATTGATTGATGATTTTCCCATTGAAACTTCCACTTTTGACGGGGATTTCCCGGCCATTTTTGTTTGCCCCAAAGGTCATATTGCTGGTCGTATATTCCATTTTTGTATATCCATTATATTCCAATTATATCCCATGAAACCATTATAATCCCAATTATTTTCCCATTATGTTCCATTATATTCCAATTTTTGTTGGTTGAATCCCCATGACACCATAATCCCCATTAATCTCCCCATAAATCACCAGAAATTCCAGCCGTTCCGGGTCTCCGCGCCGAAGCGCGGACTGACGCTGACAATCCGCGGCAAAGGGCAACTCTCCACGGCGAATGGGCCTTGGCTGTGTCACCCCCAAATGTGAAATAGATGGGGATTATGATAGTGATTTATTGGGTGATTATGATATTTATGGTGAAATCATGATATTTATGGGGGTATCACTACATGATATGTGAAATTGAAATAGATGGGATGATGATATTTATCCCCATCCATCAATATATTTCGTAGGTATATATACAGGTAATACAGAGTTGGGGGTAAGGATGGGTAAGGTATTTTTCAGAACCCATGTCAAGTGAAGTCAAGATCCAAATGATGAAAAGTGAGCGACATGTTTTTTGGCCAGAAAACATGGGGATCGCGTGACATGACTTACCAAATTCGAACAATAGATTATATCCATGATTTCCAAGGCTGATGGCACTGGAGAACTGGGATAGCTTGGGGTATACTGCAACTGTTAGCACTGCTAGCCATGAATCATGACTTCAGGGATTCCATGCGATTTCCCTTGGTCGTCGAGTGATGTCCTAATCTTTTATGCTTTTTTGTTTTAAGGGAATTAAACCCACCATTCAAAACACGGACCCAGCAGCTACTTAAAAATGGGGCATTTTATGGCATTTTCATATGTAGCCCAAAGAGCGGGGATGATGGTTCGTTGATAGTTTTCAGCCATGGGTTTCAGTGCCCTCAGTGCTTATCATAGTTGACCCAACCCTTCCAATTCCAAACAATTTTTCATCCCAGTGGAGACTGGTCTCTAAGGATCTCACACAGGGCGCAAGGAACACCTGCAATGCCACGACAGATGTGCGGATGACAGGGTTGTGTGCCCCAGTTATGTTTATTGGTTCATAAAGCCATCTAGTAGTAATAGCTACAGTACCATAAATCCTAGTTAGCTTAGATATAAATCAACTTAGCCAGGTGGCACTGCAGTATCAACCCATCTCACGAGAGAGAATGGGATCATCCAGTGTGGACAAAATCTACTGCGAATCACTGAATCACTGCACTTTCCGCAGAGTTCGGAGGTCTGCACTTTTTTTGAATTCAAAACTGGGCATTTCGGACCATTGGGTGGCATTCCTCCCCATGCTCTACATATCCATCTCATGACTCACCAGCAAAACCAACATGGCAATGGAACATCACTAGAAAAATATCAAGTCATAGCAATTTATCTGGCTGAATGTTGCGTCATTTTGGGATGGTTCCCTATGCCAGCATTTACACATAATTGCAGTGAGGTCGTCCGAATTCAGCCAGATTTTCACATCCCCAAATTGCGCAAATAGTTCATGAATGTCGACATTTGATATAAATCCCAATCTCGATTGGTGTTTCACCCACGTTTTTTGGTTAAGCCATGACTTGTTGATGAACCGCCCTCCGTTTTTGTGCCTGAGGGCCCGGAGGGTGGTCCGAAGCATCGGCCTTCGTCCTCCGTGGAAAGTCATTTTTCGCATCCATGGAGCATTGGAGGGTATATTGGTATCCATGTGTATCCAGAATTGCCAAGCAAAGTCAAATACATGTGACTGTTAAATCTGTTAACCAATATTTTTTGAGTTAAAAAAACAACATAGCACACAAGAAAGGTATCAATGCTGGGCTCTCAATGTAGTGAATTGATATGAATAGATTGAATAGATGATGATCTCACTCTTGGTCGTATCCAATTTGCTTGTTGCGAATCTATACCGTATTTACTGGAATCGCAGAATCTGCGGCTGAATCATGATATAGCACCTCCATTGACTGATGCCACAAAAATTCTGGTATCCGCCACCCAAATGCCCGGTACATCAGGCACACTCTGGGGCATGCTGACTGACATGGTTCCCACAGCTAGATTTCTTGTGGTTCTCATCCCAGCCGATTGTCGCCAAATGTGTCCATAACATGGCAACTGGACCCCATTGAGGGAAATTGACCCATGAAGCTGTTGCCATTGGTCCCATGCGCCACGCAACGCCAAGTTTCTACTGTCCAATTGCAGCCAGCACTCAGCAGGCTGCACGCGCAAATTGAGAGCGCCTCAGGCCACGGAACCAGTTGGAAGTGCATCTAGGCATGGTCAGTGGGCAATAATCACATTATATCCCAGCTGTGTGTGGGTGTTATAGGGGTTATACATATATATATATATATATATGTATACCACTTACTATCATACATGAACAACTTACTATCTAAACTGCACATCCAAGTACACAAAAGTGTTTCTTGGCCCTCTGTTATCAACAAAAATTGTCTGGTTCAGATGTGCTGGGCCTCCGCACCAAGGGGCATTCTTTCACTGGATCCGAGGGACACTCCGGTAAGGTCGGGCCTCAACTGTGACCGCAGTGAATGGGTGTGAATGGTTGCTCTTGAAGGCCGTGGCCCGAAGCTAACTCCAAGAATGTGGCCGAAAATCGGTGATATTGAACAACCATCTGCTTCATTCCATACAGCAAAAGAGACAAAAGTCTCCTGTCCGAGACTGTAAGGATGTGACAAGTTTCGCATCGCTGTTCATAGGTGGGTGACATTGCCACCTGGTCAGCTAGGCGAACGACACGGGCTTCTTGAGATCTTAGATGACGGAAAAATTGACCCAGCAAACTCGGCATCGCTTGATATGGAGTTTGATGCTAGCAAAGCCTCCGTGGGAAAGCATAATCTGTTTCAACTGCGCACATGAAGAGTTTTTAGGCTCAAACATTTACAACAGGAAGTTCCATTTTGCCGAAATCTTCTTGTATCAAGTATACTAATTATACCATGGCTAAATCTCCTCACCCCGCCTGAACGCAATGCCCGATACCATTGCCATCTGGCAACCAGGAGCACTTGCTGACCGTCGCGCAAATGCACGCGTCTCTGATCCAAGAGCAAAGATTTCCAGTAGAGACCTGAGACGAATCGTAACTGCTTGGTTTCAGATGGTGTCCATCTGAAGAAATGAGTCATTAGGGATCATCCCGGATGTGGTAGAAAAATAAAAACTATTTCAAACCACCAACCAGGTAAATGCATCTACAAAGGTGCAAGGTGGCCGGACATCACAGATTAGTTCAGTTGGGGAGTCCAAAGAATGGCCAGAACCACTTCTGCTGGTTTCACAAAATGATTTCACAAATGGCACATCCCAACTCTCAGTGCACCCTTGCAGTGCAATCAAAACTACATCACTGCAGCAAATTCGTTGGTCTTTTCTGCTATGAAACTGATGCAACCAATAGTTTCCGTTGGCAGCATTCGTTCTTTGAGGGGCACCAGGCTTGGGGTCCTGCAAATCCACTGGATTTTCACAGGAAAAGCATCTTTTCAGACATCCTCTGAGCTTCCAACTCCAGTGTCTTTGGTGGTCCTGAGGACCAGCGGGAAACTGTAGTCACGTCGATATCTGGTGAATGGTGGATGAACATGGTCCACCTTATTTAATATTCATTTGTTAGATATCTGTAGTTCAGTATGATATTTGATCCGATATTCGGAGAGCTGAAAACTGGAGCGAGGTTGGTGAGCCAGGATTTCCAACCGACAAGGCACATGAGGAATCATCAAAGAATTGGACACAATTTTCACAGATTTTCACGTCGAACAAAAGCGTTCCTATTCTGGCGCTTTCTGCCCAACCCCGTGTGATTGTATTTCGGTTCCAGCACCAATCCAAAGCCGGAAAAAGTACCCTGGGGTAAACTAACATAGATGTGGAAAACCCATGGTTTCTCCGGCAAAATGATCTTCAAATTGGTGAGTTCCACCTGGGTCTATCGCTGCCAAATCGCGTGGTGCCCGTCACCGCCGGCGCCAGGCTGGTCGACACGGAGTCCGCTGGGGGGTAGCGGGTGCCCTCGGGGAAGAAGTCTTCGCAGCGGTAATCCTGCGCCGAAACTCTGGTGATGGCTTCTCCCATCGATTTCAGCAACAGACTATTGGTTGAACCAACCCCAAAAAAAGTCGCAAGACTCAAGCGTTGGATGATGGCCCTTTCGAAGGTACATGGTCTTCAATGGTGACCAATGAACAGAACTAGCTGGAACCCATACTTGACCTGTTGGAGGTTTGACAAGCATATTGTAAAGTGGAAGCCTCTCAACCATCCAAAACAGGGGATTCACAGCATGGGACAAAATCAAAGACGGGGACAAAGTTTGCGGGATATGACCAGCAACAATGGTTGGTTGGACCTGGAAAAAGGTGGAGAAACCAAGAAGGTTCCACATTTATCCGGGTTTGCCAAGCAGACTTGATCGTGCTGAACCGGCTCTTGTGATCTTCCTTGAGCTGCATGGTTCTTTGGGGATATATCAGTCTAATGATAGGATTGTTGGAGTCAAGAGACTTTGCCAGAATTTGAGGTTTATGGACCTTTACTTCTCAAACTTCCCACCAGTCGAATATGCTCTACCCACTACCTCTCAATGTTCATCCCAACCGAGTCAATGGAATTTCCAAGTTCTCACCAGATCCTTCAGAGTCATGGGTGCCTTGAATCCGGTCCTCAGGGCACGACTTCGAACCAATGTCATGGCCCAGGATATCGATTAAAGCCGTTGATTTTTGAGGGTAGGTTGGATATGAAATATTGCTCCAAGACTAAACAGTACCAATTTTCTGTCAAAGCATGCACCCTTAAAATTGCCAAAAACAAAAACAAAAACGACAATTTTTTTGACAAAATGGATAAAAGAAGAACTCACCGAATCAAACGGATCAGAAATCGAATTCATTCGCCCAAGTGGCGGCATGACCACCTCCAGGCGTCGGCAGTAGATGCTGAACATCTTCATGTACCTCGCCAAACCATTGAGCGACACCGGTATCCGGTTGTGAAAAATGAAGGGAGACCCGGTGAGTTATCAAATGAAGGCTGATCAGGCTGACGAAGTTGGGCGAATGGTTTCAACTTTTTCCTGTGCTCCGAAAATGGGTTCCAAACAAGTGAACATCCAGAAATTTAGTGCCAAGGAGTTGAACCTGGAGACCATGCAGCCGAGCCGCCAGTTGTCCACTGGGACATTGCGACTCAATGCGTACATCTGGAGCTGGTTCAAGATGGCCCGTCCTTGCGGCCGCTTATGGGGTGAGGAAAATGATGGAAAATGATGATTATTGTCAGTGAATTTTGGGGTACGCTCTTTTGATTCTGTTTGGGATATCCCTCATCAAAGGATGTCAATCTCAATGCGTACAGCCACGGACTTTGCCAGTCGTTGCTCGGGGAAGAAGGCGAGGAAACTGAACAGCGGCGACCCTCCATGTCCAACATCCAGGCAGAGCTGGCGTATCTGTAGGAGATATCCTCCGGCTCTCCATATGGGGATGATCCTATTCCCAGGAAGGTACAACTTGGGTCCCATGTTCCATCCCATCAAACATCTCCCAGTTGCCCCAGTTGCGATGGAATGACGAGTATCGGATCACTGGCTTCTTGTCGGGGCAGTCGTCACACTCGACCTTAGGGGCTATGGGGACAACGTCAAAGGTTCCGAAGAGGCCTGATTGCGGATTACAAGCTGCTGGTCTGGAGAGAGATATGCCTTTCAAACATCAAGATCGAGCATGGTGGACTTTTGATCGTCAGGTTGGATTCCAGAGGATAAGCTTCAATAAACCAAGCACTATTTGGGTTCTCTTCGCATTTTTGTGCGGCGGCTCCCCAAATTGTTGGTCAATGTTAAGTTTTGTCTTGGTGAAATCCCCACTTCTATTGGTTCTTCCACCTACAGTTTCTCTTCGTTGACCAACAACTAGACAGGCAATCCAGGTATTTGCTCAGTATTTTCTATTTCCTATTGGGAATAGGCTAATCTTTATTGTATACCGAACCCACCTTCTAGTTGTTGATTTCATCCCCTTCAAGAGTGTGAACGTCACTTGGGATATAACATGAACAATTCGTTCAAACACCAGATTCAGAAGTTTGCTGATTGTCCGGATATATCAGCCACATGGACCTCCTACTTTCTTGAAAACCATCAAATATATAGATGATAGACATGGGTCACTCGCAACCCTGAACTCCAATTTTGCTTGTGGTTCATATCGCCAGCAAAACCACAGATCAGATTTCGGATCGCCCTTGCCCCCACATCTCGACCAAGGATCGAAGGGACCTGCATCTCTTCCTTCGGCGGCTTGTTGCAGCTCCCTGGCAGGTGAATAGCCGATGATTATGATCATGATACCCTCTGGTAAACTAACAGTTTGCTATGGAAAATCACCATTTGGAATAGGTAAATCAACTGTTAATGAGCCATTTTCAATAGTTATGAAGCAAATTACCAGGGGTATGTTCAATACGAATGTAGTAATGATATTCACCATGTCTATTCCACTGGGTGAACTTTTTGTTGGTTTGTTATTCAATCATACTATGGGGATGTATGGATCAAGGATCTTGATGTTTCACAAGGTTTCGAGGCCCCAAATACAAGTTGGATTGGTATCATTGATTAGAATGCAATATGATCTGGGTATGATATGGGTATCATCTGCGCCTCAAATTTTTACTGGTTAAAGCGGTCTATCCTGATAGCCGGATTTCCGGAGCATTCCACGGAGCATTCCATATCTGGACAAACCAACCCTGCCAGCCAGTGCCCTAGGCTGTTTACCCTCTGGTAAACTGACATAAGTATGGAAAATCACCATTTTAAATAGGTAAATCAACTATAAACGGGCCATTTTCAATAGCTATGTTAAATTACCAGAGGGTAATTTGTTTAATTGATCGAGGTATCATTTGAGCAGATCGCTTTCTCTGACCAATCCATCAAGGTGTTCTCAGAGTGGACTGACACTGATGATGGATGAATGAGTACTGGAGGGCAGGATAAACCCATTTTCACGGCTCTGGCCTTTGAAAACTTCCGCTTTTGCAGGTCTATCAATGACTGAGCTTAGATACACCCGAAAAAGAATGAATTTTCAGTGGAACATCAAGTATTCGTATCAGCAGAATTGCGAAAATTCACCCTTTCGACATCTATCAACTGACATCCACCCTCTGGTAATTTAACATAGCTTTTGAATATGGCCCAGAGGGTAACCAACTTCACCATTCATCACATCGCTCTCCAAGGACCCCAACCAAGCGCAATCGCCACCTGGGATTTGCGTAGGGCGTGGGAAAAACATCCTGGAATCCCCTCCTTTTCACAGCGGATATTTATTCCCGCTGGTCCCAGAGGTATTGACCCATCCTTTCAAAGCTTAGAAGGTCGTGTGGAACTGAGCCAAATTCTGGTTTGGTTGCGAGGCCCAAAGACATACAAAGACATACAAGCTTTGCAGGATGATATGATTGGCAATGACTGATGTACCAAAAGTGGCACATAACCGTGCTGGGCGGTCCTAGAGCGATCCTGAGAGGTGCAGGTTCTAGAGATGGATTTGTTGCTCCTTGAGGAATCCCAAAAATCACCACGACTTGAGACCTTGCAGATCAGTTTTCCGGGCCGCCAGACCACCGTTGATGGATTTCGGAAGAATTTGGAACTCCAGGGTCAGGATTCGGTTTCCGACTGGCCACGTGGTGGGTATGGACTTTTGTGGCCAGCTGAAAAGGTGGGGTTTGCTTCCTCTATTTTTGAAACACCTCTTTGGTGGAAAACCCACATGTTCACCTCATCAAAAAGACATGCAGCAGCTGTTGGTGAAATTGTAAATCTTGGTAAAGATGGTCGAATGAAGCGTCCCAGTTGATCTTCGAAGACATGCTCCTGCCGCAAAGGAAGCTCCTGCCCATAAACAGATCATCAGCTATGGCAACCTGCAAGAAATAGAAACATCACCCGTTTTACCACCATTCTTTCGGGGTTATACCAAAGTCCATCTGCTTGGGGATTGTGATAAACTCAAATATTAGACTACCCTCTGGTAATTTGTTACATAGCTATTGAAAATGGCCATTTATAGTGGATTTACCCATTGAAAATGGTGATTTTCCATACTTATGTTAGTTTACCAGAGGGTACATAAAATCATATCAAAAGCCTAAAAACCCACCCAAATTCCTGGCCTCCAGATGTCTGGACCTGGCTCCAGGGAATTATTTATTAGGATGTGACCAGCGGATTCAAGCGAATCTTCGAGGCCATTAAGGACACACCATTTTCCCCTGGGAATATCATGGGGATACAATGGGGCGAAATGTGGGGAGATATCACCAACTTGAACTTACCATTTGGGGACACGCTCATATGCCACAAAAGTCAGTGACTGGTAGCACATCTTGAGGTGGTAGACTACATGACCCATCAAGGATCATGTGTGCCAAAGTAATGATGCATCACAATCCACACTTCATCAACAGATTATCCACATTATTTCATTATCAAACCATTATCAAACCATTATTAGACCACTGTCAAACCATCAATCACAATTAAACAGTGATATTTCATGATATTTCCATGGCCTTCCCATCACCACTAGCAACACGCGCTACGAATCCTCCATTTCGTGCTGCTGCCTCCAACTCTGTGAAGATCAAGGCAGATCCTGACATCGACAGCACCGTGCAAACGCAAATGTGAGGGAAAAATCGTGGGTGATATATTTGGATACAATGGGATTTGGCCTCCAGGATGATTTGTGTCCCAAGAAAGGGAGGACAAATGAGGCTTTCTCACTCACTTACATTGGGATTCCTGGGTGGTTGGAATGTACCCACTGTTGGATGAGCCAAGCACTCTATACACAATGGGCCACCAAACCACCAGTTTCCAATTGTTCCACCATGGCAAACCCCAGGAACACTGTACACAAGTTTTGTTTCTTTCCCAAGGTCGTGCCTGCATGTATCTTCGATAAAACATCATGAGCCAATCGTTCACCACTTGATTTACGCAGCTAAATCAATGCTTTGCAGTCGTTAAACCATACTAGAACCAGTTTTTCCCGAATGCGTAGCAAGGGTTCCCGTTTCACTCTGGGGGTCTGGGGGTTGAGGGTATGTTTGCTCGACATTGCCCAACCGTCCGCAACCGTCCGCCACCGTTCGCAGCCGTTCGCAACCGTTCGCGCGATCCCTGTATGGCTGTGCCTATGGTAAGTTCTGCGCAAGGGGTCTGCGCAAGGGGTCATTTTTGGAGGTTTCAAACGTCGCGTTGCTTCGTTTCGCGTGGCAGGCGTGGCACTTCGTGACATTCAGACGTGTTTTGTAAGGTGTCGACGCAATACTTTTGCGACATTTTCGCAAGATGAGTTGCAGTTTTCGTGCACTTTGGACGTGTCCATCGTCATTTTGCGTGGCAGGCGCAGCACTTTAGACGTGTCGTGTTGCGTGTTTTTTTGCGAATCGCAATGTCAGTGCTGCGTCAAGTGGCGACAAGGTGCAAATTCCGTGGCAGGCGTGGCATTTTGTGAGATGTGATGAAAATTGACGGAAACCTCGCACGAAACATCGATTTTGAGGTAGCAAATTTAGAGGTTCTAAGGAAAACTCCTAGGAAAACGTCGATTTTCGAGCTGCAAACTGTCAAAATTGGAGGAAGTCTCGCGCGAAATGCTCGTTTTGATGCTCCCTCGTGTCCCGTCTCGAGTCTCTGGTTTTCCTGTGGCCTCGCCGTGTCTATGGGGGAAGCTGCAAAACATCTCCTTTTCGAAGGTGTCCAAGCAGGTTGTCATGTCGCTTGCGTGGCAAGCATGGCACTTCGTGGCATTCAAACCTGTTTGATAACGTGTCGCAAATCGTTTTGTGTGGCCGGCGCAATACTTTTGCGCCGTTTTCACAAGATGAGTTGCAGTCTTCGTGGCAGGCGCAGCATTTTGGAGACCTCTGTCGTCATTTTGCGTGGCAGGCGCAGCACTTCAAACGTGTCGCATTGCGTGCTCTACACTCTACAGTCTACACTCCACACTCCACCCTTTACACTTCACCCTCTACACTTTACACTCCACACTTCACACTCCACACTCTACACTTTACACTTTACACTCCACACTTCGAACTCCACACTCCACTCTTTACACTTCACACTCTGCACTCCACACTCCACACTCTACACTCCCCACTCCGCACTTCACGCTCCACACTTTGCACTCCACACTCCACACTCTGCACTTTACACTCCACACTTCATACTCCACACTCCACCCTTAACACTTCACACTCTACACTCTACACTCCACACTCCGCACTTCACACTCCACACTCCACACTCTACACTTTGCACTCCACACTCCACACTTTGCACTTTACACTCCACATTTCACGCTCCACACTCTACACTGTACACTCCACACTCGACACTTTACACTCCACCATCCACACTCTACACTTTACACTCTACACGTTACACTCCACACTCTACATTTTACTCTCCACACTCTACACTCCACACTCTATGCTCCACACTCCACACTTCACACTCCACACTCTACACTCCACACTTTACACTTTACACTCCACACTTCACACTCCACACTCCACGCTCTACACTGTACACTCCACACTCTACACTCTACACTTTGCACTCTACACTTTGCACTCTACACTTTACACTCTACACTCTACACTCCACACTCTACACTTTACACTCTACACTGTACACTCCACACTCTACACTCCACACCCTACACTCCACACTCCACACTCCACACTTTACACTTCACACTTTATACTCCACACTGTGCACTCCACACTTTACACTTTACACTCCCCACTCTACACTCCACACTTTACACTCCACAGTCAACACTTTACACTTTACACTTTACACCCTACACTCCACACTCCACACTTTACATTCCACACTTTACACTTCAGACTCCACACTTTACACTCCTCACTTTACACTGTACACTCCACACTACACACTTTACACTCAATACTTTACACTTCACACTCCTCACTTTACACTCCACACTTCACTATACTCCACACTCCACACTCTACATTCTACAGTACACTCCACACTCCACACTCTGCACTTCACACTCCACACTTTACACTTTACACTCCGCACTTGACATTCCACATTTTACACTCTATACCTTTCACTCTACACTTTATTCTGAACACTCTACACTCCACACTTCACACTCCAAACTCCAGACTCTACACTTTACACTCCACACATGACACTTCCCACGTTACACTTTACACTCCACACTTTACTATCCACACTTCACATTCCACACTCTACACTTTAAACTTTACACTCTACACTTTACACTCTACATTCCACACTCTACACTCTACACTTGACACTTTACACTCCACCCTCCTCCGCATTCCACAGTCTACAGTGCACTCGTACGGTAACAGGGGAAAAATGTAGACTGTTCAAATAACTTGTTTCACAAAAGTGTTCTACGTGACTGCATTCGGGTTCGTGGGCTGCATCTTGTTCTTGGTTCAGTTTTGCAGTTAAACCAATTTTTAATCGTTCAATCAAGTCTTGGTCTGTGAGTTTCCAAAGCTCATGATTCCTGCAACAGCCAGCCCATCGCTCGCCTTCTTCGCAGAACGCCTTCAGCGTCTGCTCCGCAGAAGTCTGCAAAATCCTGGGTGCCCCCGCGCTGCATCTGGTGATCAGTGGTGCCCCAGTTCGTTAGCTACGTTGGTTTATAACTCCAATACCTGGGTTGAAAAGGGTTGAAAAGGATTGAAAAGGTATATAGATATATTGAACGAGTCAACAGGGTTTATAAGCCAACGGTAATGGAGATTAATGGTGGTTATAATCATAAACTAGCTCGATGTATCTATTACAAGCCCAACGGCTAGTGGTGTTTATGTTTATCAACTGAAGCACCACCACCTTGCAGGGGAGGAGGGCAGAATGAGCATTTTGCCAACCAAAGATTAGGATTTCACCAACAAAAATGGGGGTTAAACCAGCAGTACTGGATGGCTCGTGGGGCATATCGCAATCCCCACAAGGTAGAATCTGGTAACATACCCCACTAAGTTGTAAATTGAACCTTTTCTGATATACTTTTTAAGGTTGCTATGAATGGGTTTGGTCCAATGGGGAATATCCTACACTCCCAATAGCAATTCTCAAGCCGAAAATATGATAAGCAGGGCGATTGAATGGGCCATCACAAAACGCCAACCAAAGAGGCGGCAGAACTCAGCTCATACTCCAAGCGGCACATGGTGAAAACTGGCCAGAAAATGGGTCATCATTCTGTTCAAATCCTGTTCAAATTCTGTTCAAATATCTCATTCTTCGGACCGTCAATTGACTCCAATTGACTCCTACACACTCAAACAGCCAATCTGCATAGCTTTTTTTAAACCCAGTACACTCTCGTGTTCTTTGCCTTTCCTAACCTACTCCCACTCCGCCAAGACGCTGCAAAATGGTGTCATCAAAGGGGCCACGGATGGTGATGGTGGCCGTGGCCAACTCCTGCGACGTCGCAACGGTCGTTCTCCCAAGAGTCGGCTGGTTTTCGTCTGAAGCCTTTGGTCTTTTTCATAAACCCTCCGAATCGGCCGCGGGTTCAGGAGAAACTCCCCCTTGATGGGATATATATATATATGTATATTTGCTGATCCCATAAATCTTGCTTCGGGTCTTAATCTTGATGCTTTGTCTTAAGAAACTTCATGGGTGAATGAAAAAAACCCACTTGCGCCTCTGCGCTCCGCTCTTGGTAGAAGGGCTGGAGGATCGCGGCAAAGTTATAGGGGGGACCTCGCGCCGAGTTGCACCGAGTTGCTGGTGGAATGATGAAGTCGAACTTTGGGGCTATCCCATCCGCTTCACTGAATCGATGTGTGATCAATATGCCAACTGATTACTTGTAAAAAGTCACCAATCACTTCCTCCAGAAAGGTAGCCTAGACCGGAATTCCAGAATAACACTGGAGGTCAAAAACCCTGTAGTTTGGTGAACACCAAAAGAATAGCGGGTTTTGGCTGTGGATGTTCATCTCAACAAAACTATAGAAAAACATAGGTTTCAACCCATCCCCAGAGCCTTGATCTGGCCCTTTTCGTGACATCTGACACTGAGGTCCCAAGCTCAATTTCAGGGCTTGATTGAGGCCAAAAAAGAGGAAACACCATGCCGGTTTTAGCATGGTGAGCACCCTAAGATTTTTCGTTGTTGGTGGCTAAGCTCTGAGAATTTCACATGGCTAGCTGGACAATACTTACATTTAATGGGAAAATCTAGGGATCTACTGGAGGGTATCCGACTAGATTTTTTTTGTGCGGGGAATGGTATTCCAACTGATCCCCCAATGAAGAAGTCTCACCTTACCCAGCTCCATGAATGAAAAAAAACACGTCAGCTGGAGCAAACTTCGCCCGGAGCGTTTTGATGGCATCCATGTCCTGTACAACTTGAGCCGAGAAATTCAGTCAGGCGTTGGCAGCGATGCACCTGGTTGGGGGTGTCCTGTAAAGTTGATGATGAAACGTAGTCTTGGATGGTTCACTCCTCCAATTTTCGGCCGCCAAGTGAAGTGGAACCCGATCAAACGAGGGAGGGTTGTCTTGGTAACTATCGGCTTCAAAATCGGAGTGGCCGTGGCCACACCAATAATATATGAATAAAAGAGGTGCTGCTGAAGAATGAAATTTTCCATGTATCAAAACACATGACCATCTCAATGAACCCAACCGGGATCCAACCAGGTAACCATTCCGCCCCGCTTTGTCGCTGCCAATTGGAATAAGGTCCGCTTTGGGCCCTCACTTTTCCGGCCAAATTTCAACTTCAAACTCCTGGCGCAGTGGATCTAGTGCCGATCTTTGGTGTAAAAAAACACCACGGCTGACACATTCTATCCACATTTTGGACATGTTCTTCAAAACTTGTTTGAACCATGTCTTTTGGGCAATCTCGAAACTTGCATCATACATGGCCAACCTGCTGGAAACCAACACTCATATCCTGTATATACATGTATGCTCGTTCAAATTAACTTTTTGTTATTCAACTTGCAGTCAAACTGCATCTTGCCATGTCAAACAAGTGCTGAACTTGACCTATTTCTGTGGGCCACTGGCCCACATGTTTCTTGCCAAACCAATCTGTTTTATTTGCCAAATTTCCATCTTCTTGCTGGTCAAAGCACAATTCTTGAGAGTTAAATTCCCAATTTTGGCTGGTTAAATCAAACATTTCATGGTCAAATCCCCATCTCTTCCCATTTTGATGGTGAAATCCACCTTTTCGGTGCAACGCATCCCCCAACCGAACCGAACCCAACCCATCAGTCGCCTTCGCAAGGTATGCACCGCGGAGATTTGCAAGGCTGCCAGCACACCGGGAGAGCTGGGCGCCTGAAGATAGTGGAAGAAATTGGATGGGTTTCAACTGCTTCAACCCGAGGTGGATTTCTTTCATCCGTATGGTGATAGAAGCAACAATATCAGTGCAGTAAAGAATGAACCGGGACAAACAACAATGGAGAATACTAACATTAAAAAATAATGTCCAGACGACGGGGTTGAATGTGTGCATCCTGGAGACATAGCTAGTCAAACCAGGCGAGGTAAGTGGGTCCTTGGGTCACACATAACAACACGAGAAGAAAACCGCTAGTTTTGCTTAACCACCATCAACCTGTCAGGCAATCCCGGCAATCCCGAAAAAAATGCTTTGTCTTTGATCAATCTTTCCATCTCCGAGGATAAAACCATATAAAAACACATAAAAACAAAAACAATATAAAACCCGCATTTTGGTGGCTTAAAACCAGGTTCTTCATTGGTCTCCCCATCTTGCAGCAGACTGCCTCGGGCAGTGGAAGCTGCGGCAATTTTGCGGCCAACAGGGAACGGAAGTAGGATAAACTCCTGGGGCTGGGACCTATCACAGTACCATGGTGAAGTTGCTAAAATATTTGCTGGGGCGATTGGTTCTTGATATCTTCGATACCATGGTAGTGGTTATTTTATTGACATTATTGGCAATCTTTATGCATATATATATATACACATACATACATACACATATTATTACCAAAACCATGGCTGAGTAGTATGTATCACCATGTCTGGCAGATGAAGTACCCAAGGTTTACCCATTGGTATCCCAAAACTTGTGACCCAGCATCTGAGGGTAGAATTGTGAAACAACGGGTACGTAAAGGCGGAATAAGATGATTTGAGAAATTTAATAACTTGTTTGGATCAAGTGCCGATTTTTTTGGTGACAACTGGAGTCATACTACAAAAACTTAGTGAGACAACAACTGGTGAACTCGGCATTCCATTTCTAAGCGGTTCAACGCCAACCATTTGCATCGTGAGAAACCAGATGCAGCCAGGCCTGATCCTGGGCGGATATTCAACCAGTCATTTGAGGGGCCCTTAGGCCCCTACCCAATTAGACCCTTTAACTAGAAGGGTGTGCTATGATAACCTTCTTAACATACAAACCATCTAAATGAACTATCCCAGGCTTGCATTCTTCAAATTAAGCCATCATGAGACATCATAATTTTCCCAGTCTTAAGCATCATATGGCACATATGTGTATGGGTCGAATTTTCCACAGCAACATGGATGGTTCAATACAAAAACTGCCCATTGGTACTTCCTAGCAGTACATTGTTGGTTATATCGCCAGCACGCCTCCACATCGCATACATAATATCTACTATTATAGCTTCTATATCCCATTTTATAAACACTGGATGGGCCAGTTGATATGAGCTCCGACATCACATCCTCGCTCCTGGTAGATCTCCAGATGGTACTTTGCCATCGCATCACTCAGCCTCTCGAAGCTATCCAGATGCGGTGATCACAGAAACGCTAAGGTGAAGGTCAAAAAAACGCGAACTGAGTTGAACTTTTAGTGGGTGAATGGGCATGAATGATAGACTCTTGAATGCCCAAAAGGTCGTTTCAACGAATCGTGTATATCGACTCAATCCATCTGGAGATCAAAATCTCTGATAAGAGCTTGTCTGAAAATGGGGTACCTCAACTTTCAACTTCCCAATTTTTTATCCATTTATTGAAGGAAGTTTTGAAGTCAACGTTCCGACAATATGGACAGATGAAGCAGCAGAGGTGGGAAGAGTCAGAGAAGAGAAAGAGGCAGAAGAGAAGAAGTCAGAAGAGAGGGAGAGAGAGAGAGAGAGCAAGAGAAAAGATCAAAGTGCACGAAAAGGTAGAAAAGTTGCGAAACGCTGTGTTTTTCTAATGTTTTGTGGCTCTGGCGGGTCGAAAAGTAGCCTTGCCAAAGCGGCGTGTGCGGAGCCATCTGATAGGTAGATAGATAGATAGATAGATAGATAGGTAGGTAGGTAGGTAGGTAGGTAGATAGGTAGATAGGTAGATAGGTAGATAGGTAGATAGATAGATAGATAGATAGATAGATAGACACAGAGAGAGCGAGAGAGAGACTCAGCCACCTTTCGGTGCATCAGCGGGTTTGCTCTGCCATCCATGCTTCAAAACAACACGCCTCTCCTATAGGCTTCCTATCTTTGGGAACCCGTTTGGATGGGGGAGAAAAAATCGGTATGTGGAAAACCCGAGTACTGATTGAGTTTGATCCGGAAACGGGAAACCTGGCAGAAAACTGTGATAAAACTATCATAAACCGACATCGAAGAAACACGAAACAGTGCTTGGAGGTTTAACACATTGACCCAATGGCGTGACCGTTCCGGGAACATCAGCTGGAAATCCCCAGTGAACCAAGGGCTGTATTATCTGGTTGTAGAAAAAAAGTAACAACACCAGCCAGTGCAATCCCGTGAACTGGACATTGCTCTTGGTGTCTGATCTGAAAATTTGGTGAAAGGATTTGTGAGGCATGGATATGTGGTCAATGAATCCATCCCGTGGGTTTCGGCATGGGATGAAGCTCTGAAACACAAAACCCAAAGCGAGACAAGTCAGGCTAAACCTATCTTTTCGTTTGTGAAACGACGCCTTTGTAACCACACACAAATGGATTTAAGTGAATCATACAAATACATGTCAGTATAGCACTCCCATAAAAGATAGAAGTTCTCAATATCTATTCCGCACAGAGTGGTAAATTGGAGCTTTTCCATCAGAATTTCTATCAACCATAAGCCACATCAGCATCTTACCTATCAACCATAAGCCACACCGGGGCATCACCGGACACCTTTGTGGTTCATCCGAGTCCAGCCAGCTTTGCAGCGTTTGGTAGAGATGCACAAAGGAAGTCACGTGGCTTACGTGAGGAAAACCTCAGTCATGGGATGATCCATATCCCCATGGCCTCCCAGTCATGGCATGGGAGAGGCCCATATGGATCCATCAAAAGTCATGGTAAAACCCATCCAAAACCCCCTAGGAAATTCCTCAAAAGATATCCAGAAATCTGGCATCAACCCATTGAAATGGGGTTTTCGCCATATGGCATTGATCTGATATCCATAGGAATATCCGATTCGATAGGAATATCCATATTTTAAAGCCATGGAAAAAACCCATCAAATATGGCATTGATATCATAGGATTAAAAGCCATTAAATCCATCATCAAATCCTAGATCTATAGATGATTGGTATCCCATCATATTGCCATGGTATCCACCAAACATGGGGGTTTCCGTAGTCATGGGGACACCCAAAAATAGATGTTTTTTTTTTTAATGGAAAATCCAATCTATAAATGGATCATAACTAGATTTTAGGACATCTCCATATACTAATCCTATCCCCCTAATAGTAAACACCACGTAAATCACAAGTATGTGCAAATCCCTACTAAAGCATGGTTTCTAGGGGGTGTTTAATATTAGGGAGATGGGATTGATTTATAGTACTGGGAGATATATCCCTCTAATCAGACTATTAATGTCTGGGATAGATTACTAGGGTATAGATATAGCTGGCTTGTAGATAATGTATATGGAGATACCTGGCTTATAGTTACAATGCAGAACAATGAACAAATTACATATATATATATATATAATGTCAACCCTGGATTAATAAACCCCTAGGCTGGTTAATTGGGGGGGTACCATTTAAGTATTGGATTATGACTATTGGAGGAGTACCCCCCTAATTAATAAACCATGGTTTATTAATCCAGGGTTGACATTATATACAAATAACGTCCCAAACATCCAACTGGGTTGTAGATATTGTTTTTACCCACTTAGTTACCTAGGCCCCTCAAAGAATTTTGCGGCCTTATGGATAAGGGCTATTCGCCAGCCCCGATGAAGGGGCTATATCTTACTCAACCCCCGCAGTCCAAAACCTCAAAGGATGCGCTCGTTGACTTCGAAAATAGAACAATTGTGAAGCTAGGCCTTGACCCCTCCTTCTTGTGTCTGTCAGGCAGCGGCCGCGATATCCTTTCCTGCCAATATGGAAGCAAAAACAAATATTTCGTTGATTTGGTGGGAGGTAAGCAGCCAAAAAAATAACTGAAAAGGCACTTAGAGGTATCAACAAAAGGTCATAAAAAGGAAATTCAGAAACAAAAGATGGGGAACTGAACCAACAATGAAGTGATTTGAAGGAAAATTTAAGGATGTAATGACATTTGAAGCAACGAAACAAAGAATTTCACCCAAGAAATCGAGAATTCAATCAACAATCAAAATATTGATTTCAAGAACAAACCGCATGACACTATGTTTTTGCCCTCAAATATTGAGATTTAATGTAATTTTTCAGCTCATAGTAAGAATATGAATGTCAATCGAGAACATCATGCCTGGAAATTAGAAAGGAAAACCACCAAATAGTGAGAATGCCCAGCCAAATTTGGAGCAACAATTCTGTAAATCTTTGATCATTTTCCATCACGATTCACCCTTTTTTTTCACCGAAAAAGGAGCGTCTTGCATCATCTCCATGGGTTTCTCCCATGGTTTCTGGGTCATTCCGCCAAGGAACGCCAGGCATCGGCAGTCTGCAACCAGTAGCGCAGACGATCCAACGAGTCGCACCCCCAGGGGCTGAAGGCGAAAGTCCTCGTTCGTTGGTGGTTGAAACCTACCATTGGTTGGTCAGATACTGTTAATATATGGTTCATATTAATGGTTATTATATGGTTAATGATGGTTAATAATCTACTGGTTGGTGCTTGAGCCTACCCCTCTGAAAAATATGATAGTCAGCCGGGGTTATTATTCCCCAACTGAATGGAAAAAAAACTTCACCACCAACCAGAATTCTATAATTCTGGCCCCGTTGAAAAGAAACAGAAATGCACGCAGGGACCCGCATGCCACAAAGACAACGACGACCGAAAAATGGCACAATCTCTACACCATTCTTCTGCAACTGAAAAACACCAGCAGTTTGGGATCCCCAGCTATAGATCAAAACCAGTGCTATGGTTGCAACCGGAAGACAAGCTGCTGGGTACCCTCGGGTAATTTAACAGCCATGGAAGCCACGGTCCATTTAGTTCAATGATTTGTCGCTCGACACTCGACAGCCGAGAATCTCTTCCCCCTCTGCCAGATGGTAGAGCGGGGAGTGTGGGAAGAACCATCCGATGCCCGTCTGGCACATGTCTGCCATGATCCTCGCAAAGCAGCAGCGTTTGGGGAAGAACTTTGGTATATGGAGACTAGAACCGTAGACTCCGTAGAACGAGAATGATCCGATGGCCAGGTTCCCGGTAGCTTCGACGTCCTTGCAACCAATCCCTTTGAAAATTCATGAGCGACACCATATCAAATGGATGGAACTGATCGACCTGCTGTCCTGAATTTGTGCTTGATCCATGTGGCCATTAGGATCAATTCCAGCAAAGAATTCAATACTGACCAGAGTTACACCATCTGTTTGAGATCATTCTTTCACGAAGGGACTTATGTGAATTCATAATGCAAAATAGTTGAAGTGTCAAAAATCAATCGATCCTTAAACTATCTGATTCCATCAAGGGCGAACATGACAACCAAAACTGATCATCTGGTGCAGCATTCATCTCCAATTGCGACAAGCCACACTGATTGACACCTGAAAACACATTATGAACATGTTTGCTAGTTGGTGTTCAGATTGGATCATCATCCCCAATCTGGTTGGGGGAAAATAAAACATGTTCCAAAGCACCAAGCAGTTTGGGATCGACGTTTTGGATCCGTCGTTCTTGCAACGAATCATCGTTGAATTGGTATGCACACTCCGGTAACATATGTTAGATAGCTATGGACCATGGCCATTTATAGATGATCTACCTAATAAACATGGCCATTTTCCAGTTTGCACGCTCTTAAAGTCTTAGTCATTACTCCATTCATTGTCCCATATACAGCATATAGCCTATATATATATACACATCATATATATATATATACATATCCCAGGAATTTTATAGGATATAGCTATGTCAAATTGCCTTTGAGTATTTTTTCCCAAAGCAATCGCCAAAACGGGACGACCATTTTTTGTGATCACTCCTGGCTTGCCATGCCACATCCGGCACAAGGGTGGGCACCTGGTGGCTGGGAGTGGAAAACCCCAACATACCTGGAAGGTTTTATGAGTTGTAACTGATGCAACACTTCACCACGAACTGCCAGGATCCAAAATACAAGATCATACAACTGAAACAGTTGTGACAACACTAAATAGAATGCAACTGTGAATCGGCATTTGTGCACCTACTTATCAATAGATGGTACGGCTCCAAAAGTGGTTCCAAAGATAGTTCATGAATCATTTTGGCACCCATCGTATTGGTTTTCCTTGCCGTTTTGTTTCCTTACAAAACATGCTGTAAATTGACTTTGAACAAATCAAGGTGGTCTCCTTCACAGGACCATTATTTGCATTTGTTGCTTTTCAGGGTCGCCACTTGATCGCAACCCCCAGATGGAAACATGGGAACCTTGAAATTAGTTTGTTTTTTCTTCCAAATATATACCTTATCTATAACATCCTGAAACCACTTTTCATCTTGGAAACCTCTATAAACTGTATCCTTGCCGTTGCGTGAAATCCTGGGCTGCATCCCTCGATTCCTCGATTCTCAATAGTTTGGCCTACCATGGCTGAACAGCATGGTTTGGTGAGTCTCCAAAAATTTTGTTTCTCCAATTTCCCTCAGTTTTACCCTCTGGCAATGTATAGTGAAGTTTCCCATTAAACATGGTGATTTTCCATAGTTATGTGAGTTTACCAGAGAGTAATCCCCAAGGTCTTCAATCGCCATATGATTTTTTTGGGTTTCTCCTGATGGCAGGCACCCGCAAGGCATAGAGTTCATTGAAGGTCAGCAAGGTGATGTCCCCCGCCAAGTACACGGCGGCCATGTACTCCTGATCTGGATGTGGGAAGATAGTGATGGTGGTAAATGATGGTAAAGATTCCATCATAGTTCCATGATCCCAGAGATATGTCAATATGTCCATTGTGGTAAAAACCCAATCAGAACCAATCGTATTGCCTAAAATTGCTGTAAATTTGTGATCATCTTAGCTACGTTGGGCTGGTCGCTAGCGCCTGTCAGTTTCTGGATTGGTTTTGGGGTGGCATAGTGTCGAACCTTCGCCCTTGGGGCCCATTGATCTTAAGCCAATCCTGCTGGAGCTCCGTTCCAGAAACCAATGGTAGGTACAACTTGACCATTCTTTGGATGCAATGCCATAATGCCATAACTGGATGTCCGTAAACACCGGACTGCAAGTAGTGACTAAGTAGTGATCCTTGTACCTGGTTCTATCCACCCTCGCAGTGTAGCATTAGCTGACCAGAAAGTTGCTTGCACTGCTGTTGATGTTCCGAAATTGTGGGCTCATAGATTCGTCAAGAAACTTTCCTAGAACCCGGTATTACAAGTTGTCGTCAGGTTTGTCCCATTCATAACTCGGGGGCCAATCCTTCTCACCAATCATGAGTCATATATCCCCCATTGTTGATTGAATATATACAATTTTCACTCCACTTTGGCGGATTACATGCCCATTGCTAGTTCATGGTTCTACAGATCGTGGGTTACCCTCTCGTACTCGAACATGTGTTGCTGCAAATTCCTTCATATCTTCATTTAGTTCGATATTTCCCCATGGAAATGCCTATTGTGCTCAGTGACTTCCCAGCCACGTTTGATTCTCCATCATTCCAATTTTTGTGGGCATGAACATCCGCCCCAAAAATCTATGGATATCATATCAATAGATTTATCTGGGTAAATTAGAATATTCCACTAACCTGAATTGTTGGGCCATAAAAGGGGCTGATTCCTACTAACTATGATTATAGTGATTTACCCAGATTTATAAATAGGGATCATTTGGATTACCTATTTTCATAACAGGCATCAAAAAAGAAAAACAAAACCCGTTCCGCCCTGGGCTCCACTGCGTCGCTCCACCAAATCTTCCCCTGGACCTGGTCATGTCATGGGGATCTCAGGACATGGGATCACACGATGTTCAAACATGGATTAATGGATGTTAATGGTCATTTACAATACCAGAATCATCTCAGTGCTTGAAACATGGCTCATCTGAGGTACGCTCCAAAACAACTTATCTTGAAGTGGCTAGTCTAGCTTCCCCTGTATCGCAAAGGACAAACCAACAAAGACTTGCCCAGTAAACCGCATCCGAACATGTGACTAATCACAAATCCCATCCCTGCACTATTCAATTCTCTTCTGGAGACCTTGGCTTTGCTGGGTCTCTTCGTTCTGAAGGTCCCATACGGGTGGGTGACCTGATATTACATTGGCTAGGTATATCTCCATTTCACATTTTAAACATGCATATAAAACCATCATTTGCGACTGCGGAATCGCAACTTTTGCTTGATGACGTATCATTCTTGGCACCCACAGTTTTTCATAGTTCAACTACCATTTTTCCATGGTTTTCACCATGTTAAGCCACCATTTTTGCTGGCTAACATTGTCACAGGGGGAAAACCTTCTCACACGGTGCCGCCTCTCCTCGCCAGGGATCGCCCGCGTCGCGGTTGATGCTATCGAAGCCGCCCTGCCAAACCTGGCGACAGCATCGCTTTCAGAAAAATGGGGCATCTTCGAAATTTGGCTGATTTTCAGCAAAAACAGGACAAGCAGAAAAGCAGAGAAACAGAACAGAAGAGAAAAAACAAAGTGGGCGAGAAAAGCAGAGAAGCAGAACATCAAGGAAGCAGAGAAGCGGAAAAGCAAAGGGGAGCAAAGAAGCAGGAATCGAAATCGGAATCCAAAACGAATTTCCAAAACGGTTCTGAAAAAAGACTCCAGAGAAATTCGCCATCCTTGCCTTTTTTTTTTAACCCTCTGGTAATTTAACATAGCTATTGAAAATGGCCATTAATAGTGGATTTTCCCATTGAAAATGGTGATTTTCCATAGTTATGTTCGTTTACCAGAGGGTAAATCAATTATTATGCAACTTAATATACAGTATCCCTATGTATCCCCATCATCCATTGATATCCCAACCCCCATCTTCCAGCCGTAGCCAGGCCTCCACTTCAACGGGCTGCACCCAGGGCAGTGCATTGAAGTGGCCCAACATCGACGCAAAGACTTGGCCTTGTGATAGGATGGCAGCAAAGAAACAGCCCACAAACATCAGTTGCTAAACGGAATTCACCATCAAAAATGGAGTTTAGTCTTTATCACCTTGAAAAGTTAGGATTTAAGAACCATGATGGCTCACATGGGCGCAAAAGATTTTCCAAATAACAGATAATTACCGTTCAATTCAGGTGATCTCAGCTTTCTGAAATGTCTTTCACGTTCGCCTTTGATGTTTTAGGGTGCTGCGAAGCACAAGTATCAAGTCCATGTGTCCCAAAATTTGAGGCAGCAAGTCCAAACCAGGATGTCGAAATATTGAAATCTTCGATGTGAGCTGCTCTTTCCCATCAGAATTACCCATCACAAATTGCCTATGCCATCATTCCCTGTGGGATAATTTACCTCCAAAAATGGCAGCTTTCGAGAACTGGGGATCCAAAACTCCAGTACCGTACGATGGACAACATACTGTTCTTTGATGCCCCAAAAATGACGTTTCATGAGGTTTGGTCAGTTTGATCCATCATCACTTTATGTTTGAAAATGGGGTATACCCATAACAAAGCCAGTTGGAAAGAGGAATATGCTTTTCCTCACCATCGGATGAGAGCTCGTAGGACCCCAAGATCAGGATTAGAAATAAATCCCCATCATATCAGCATCATATGCCATTATGATCATATTCTCCATTATTGTCCCATGATATATATATATATGTAGTATATACTATCATAATCTATCATATACTATCAATCATGGCATCCCATTTTTTGTATCATCCCATGGCATCCCCATCCTGATCCCCGCCTTGCACTCGTCGCATCAAAACGTTGCGTGGCACGAAGGCCTTCGAGGCCTTCGAGGCCTTGCGGCGCCAGCGCAGCGACGGCCCGGCGTGCAGCGCTGTGTGCCAGGCGATGGCAGAGACGTGAGGCACCTGGAGGGGATGGGATGGTTATGGTCGGTTTTACATGGCTTTTATATGCTTTCACTGGGCTTTTATATGGTTATCATTAGTTATCATTAGTTATCATATGTTGTGATTTATAGTGGGATTAAACAATATATGTGGGTTTCATATGGTTTTCACCCTTGGAAAGGGAGATATATGATTGATAAAGGATGGTTAGTAAGCATTGAATGATACGCCATCCAACTAGTTCGACTAATGCACCGTAAATCCAGATGAAGCAACAACACTAGGAGGAATTTGATGTGATGGGGGGATAAGAAGAATAAAATCAACAGGCCAACCAAACTGTGGAAAGTTCACCGTTTGAAAACGAAACGTGACACGCTTGGCTCACCGTGGCAAAACCACCGAAGCTTCGGGGGATGATCGGAGTTTGAGCTTCGGTGCACCTTCAGACCGATCAAGTAGGAAATGTCAATGGACAGCCTGGCCCATGCTGTGGTGCAGAAATGATGTGCTCCTCCATTGAAAGATTCCTTGGCATTTTTGGTGAACTTGCTGAGGAAAACTCGAATGGATAGGATGCTGCTTGGGCCTCTCATTTCATGGAGTTTTCTGATGTAACGTTAACCAACAAGAACAAATATGATTCAACAATATAGGGATGTGGAGCCCAAGATGGACTGACTGGCCTTGCATTGCAACAAAGCTGTCACTATCACCTCTGCAACAACGAAGTGGGGATCGCATGGGAAAGGCCCCAGCATCATACAAACAGGTCGTCATGTTTGGCACGCATCTGTGGTTCAGAAACAAATAGTCAATTTTTGGAGTCTACTTTGGATCCCCTTTTTGAAATCTCTGTGTACATTGGGTAAATCTCCGTTTTTCCTGCTTAAACTTCTGTGTTTCGCTGGTTGAGAAGATTTCCCACAGTGGATTGTGAAAGTTCCGAATATACTGGGGTGTATAACCCGCGAACGAATGATCAACCAACCTATCATTTATCAGTTATTGCAATTATTATATCAAACATATTCCTATAATTTTGATGGTTGAGAGTTTTAACCAGTAGAAATGATGCTTAAATATGATCAATAATCCTAGAGAATAATGGTTCAAAGCCTAGAAACGAATCATCATTCATCACCATTAGTCACCATTAATCACTATTAATCACCACTAATCACCACTGATCATCATTAGCCACCATTAATCGCCATTGATCCATTGGGTGTTAAAAATGATGATTAACCACCATTAAGCCTAGAAACAAATCATCATAAACCACCATTAATCATCATTGATCATCATTAACCACTATTAATCACCATTAACCACCATCATTCACCATTATTACCCTCTGGTACACTAACAGTTTGCTATGGAAAATCACCATCTTTGATAGGTAAATCCACTATTTCTATGGCCATTTTCAATAGCTTTTTGTATGTTTACCAGAAATATCCCATTAACATACCATTAAAATCCCATTAAAATGGATAAACCTGACATTTCCCAAAGGGTACATCCAATTAACCAGAGGCTAACCACTGCTGCGGATCCCGAGCATCGGCACCGATCCGTGCAGCTTCGGCCATCAGAGAGACGTGCCACTCCTTGGGCGCGGTTTTAGGCGGATCAAACGCGTCATCGTTGTCTTTTATTGTGGTTGTAACCAACCCAAACCTTATATATATACATGTACATATGTATATATGTATATATAGATATATGTATACATATATATATAGATATGTGTACATGTATAGTTATAATATACCCTCATGTTTTTAGCAACCAGAAAATGGTGATATCAAACCCCAGGATTTCACCAGCAACCATCGGGGGTTGATGAAGAAATGATGTAGCCCAGATTACTAATGGTTAATGGTGGTTAATGGTGGTTAATGATGGTTAATAAATGGTTAATATATAGCCTGGTTGGTGGTATACCTACCCCTCCGAAAAATCTGAAAGTCAGTTTAAGTGTAGTTAGTAAGTCCCCACTGACCAGCGACAGTAAGTGGTAGGCGGTGGTCAACCAGCAACCGTGACGATTTCTGGGAGAAAATTGGACGGTCTGAGCATGGTGTGCCCCCAAAATATGGCAGTCATGTTCCTATAAATTCAGAATCATCCACAGCTAGGGGAAGGCTCCCATGACTGGATCGCATTGGGATAACTTGGGAAACGGAATGCTGGGGAAAGTCCAGGATATCATTGGGGCTTTGCGCCTTGAACCCCTCACTTCACTGCGGCGAAGACATCGAGATTTGTTGCTGGTGGATTCGTTGCTGAGACACAAATCCATGGATTTCGCGCAGCCGTTAGGCAATCCAGTTGTTTCTGCAGCTGCTATACGACATCAGCCATCGGATGTACTTAGTAAGTGGGTTATAAGTTATAACCCCAGTTATAAATGGGATAAGTAGGGTTAATCCACTTATAACTGGGGTTATAACCCACTTACTAAGTGGGATGAGCCACCAAGTAAACCATGCTCATCCAACTGGCTTCATCTTCCCGCTTTTTGTGCCATTGGTGTCCGCGCGCAAGAATACCTCGTGAGCCTTCCAGGTTTTACTCAGCATTTGGCATGACATACCCATGAGACATTGTGGCTATATATTAACCCAAGTAGGATGGAAGAACAACACAATTAAAACATACTTGAACCATAAATCATTTGAGATATTTTAATATGGCTAAGCTTACATACCCTGCAAGAAGGACACTGGTTTTTGCATGTCCCTAGATATGGCAAAGAAATAGAACATAACTACCCAACTCAGCAGTTGCTTTACCCAGGTTTTTTAGTGTATATCCCCACCTTTTGCTCACATCCCCCAAAAGCTCTCGGCCCAGCGGCTTGCGGTGTATGTTCTCCCACCAACCAGTTCACCATGTAGTGGAGCACCGGCCTTGGTCGAGAATTTCATGTCAAAGGAGCATGGCCAGTTTATCCGATACGCAACTGAAATAGTTGGGGTTGAAACATCACATAATACTACATTACCTTATCTCCGTTTTTCTGCATTTTGTTGCAAAAAAACAACAGTAGGTAAACTAGCCATCCTGTTTTCCTCAGCTGCTCCGAAATGCTCTACAGCTGCCATGATGCTGTTGGGAGATCTTCTGAAGCATCCAACCTCAGCATCTTGCGTACCCTCTGGTAATCCTAAAACACGGCTTGCTTGAAAATCCTATATAAATGGAGGTTTTAGTGGGAAAATCATCTATGAATGGTGGATTTTCTAGCAAACCATGTCTGATTTCCGTAGGGAAAAAACTCCGACACCACTGTCCTGGGATTTCGGTCCGTGTGGATGGATTCACTGGGAACTTAGCCTTACTGGTGCGTTTTACGTAGGGAATGGATGGGTTGCTGGGGGTTGCTGGGATGATTATTATTAGTGATGAAATGGATCATTCCCGAAAATTCCCCGCGTAAAACGCACCAGTAAGTAGCATCTTATCATTGAAACAACATTTTCCTCAGCTTCTGCCCAGGATTCGCCCACCTGAAACACAGCCAGGGAACACAAAGGCCATATGCCGGTGCAAATCCACACATTCGCCTGGCCATTCCCAAGACAAACCCTGTGGCATGACATCATGACATGTTTCCTGCTGGATGAAGTTTTCCATGAAATTCGGACTCAAATCCCCATTCACTATTCACATCAACCATAGAACTCCAGCCAAATTCCCGCCAAATACCACCATTATATATGCAGCCAATCATATATAAGATATAATGATACATAATCATATTATAATCATATTATAATCATATTATAATCATATTATAATCATATATAATCAGATATAATAACACATAAATCCCATGTAGATAGATAGAAAGATAGATAGATTAGATTAGATTAGATTAGACTAGATTACATTACATTAGATTAGATTAGATAGATAGATAGATAGATACATAATATATAACACCATTTAACATTCACATCCACCATATATTTTGTCCCCGGCCTTCATCAGCTGCGGCTCTCGTTGCGCCGCTTCTCTGAGCTCAGGCCACACCGCGACCGGTGTGCGTCCCAAAGCCTGGCAGCGTGGGGCCAAAATGGTGGGGGTTTCTCGGAAAACCATGGAGGTCCGGCGAACCGGTGATGCAACCCACCAAAAAAATAAGCAACATGGGATTTTAGCCGACAAATATATGGATCTCACCAGCGAAAATTCAAATTTACAAAAAAAAGATAACATGCCCACACATATGCAGTTTGTCCCAAGAAACATTTCTGTAACCTGTAGTAATCGTGATTCACCATCAGATTGCCTCCCTAAGCGGCTGGTCGAACATCCATCGCCGAAAGACATCTTGGAGGCTGTCCTGCCAGAAACCCAGGGCTTTCACCAGTACAAAATGGATGGTGTTTTGGGACCATGGCCCATCTGCTGTTTTTTTTCCATCTAGAAAGATGTTCATCAATTGTGATGATTATGAAATTTAAAGATCAATTAGGCATATTTGAGACCACAAAACAGATTCTTAAGTAGGTGGCCCAGCACAGCATAGACGTGAATTTTACCGCATAATCGATCAACCACATCTAGTGCCGTCAGATCACCCTCAATGGGGATTTCCCATAGGGTGATGATGCCCAGTGATGTTTGTTGGTTGATAACCTCCAGAAACTACTTCGATATATCTACCGTAAATGCATTTGTAAACCTATTTACAAACTGACTTGATGATCTGGGGCCCCACATTGTAGCTAGCCATGTTGGATGGGTTTGGCTGAACATAGGGTACCTCTAAACTTGATGGCTAGCCATCATATTTACCAACTAAACTGTTATTTCTCTGGGTAGACCCAAGTTTCAGAGCCCAAAATCATATCATTATTGTTTATATGTATATATATAATTGTATATATGTATATTATGTATGTGTATATACATATATATATTTATATATATATGGAGTATATATCCCACTTATATCACCATTATAGCCCCATCATATCCACATTTTCACCTATGTTGGATATATCCCCAATTGCTGGGTACTATATCCCCCATATATTGTGGTAAAGCGAATGCCGTCACCATCCCCATGAGCCAAGCGCTAGGGGGATTAACCCAGTCTCATTTCTACATCTATGGGTTGGATGGTTTGAGCGCAATCCCATCATTTCCAACATTATTCCCGATTCTCTCAGAATTCTCCCTTATCCGGGATGGTTTTTCTTGTTGATACCCTCTGGTAAACTAACAGTTCGCAACTGGAAAATGACCATTGATAGTTGATTTAGCTGCTAAAGATGGTGATTTTCCATAGCCTTTTCGTGTATGTTTACCAGGTACATCCATGGTACATCCATGTCGCTCCTGGTCACACCGCTGGAGAATCTCGCAGGCATAGTACTGCCCAAAGAAGGACACTGAAAGCCTCGCGTGAAGTGCCAGAACGGGCAGGAACTTTTCCTTTGTGTCAATTTCAATGGTCATTTTGACCACTAAAAAATGGTGATTGAGTGGGACTTCATGGTGATTTAAATGGTGATTAATGGTGACTTAATGGTCATTAAATGGTGATTTAATGATGATTTAATGATGATTGAGATTGATTGAGTGGGACTTACAAGTAGATGCTATGGAAAATCACCATGAATTAGCAGCTAAATCAACTATCAATGGTCATTTTCCAGTTGGAAAATGTTGTTCTCAACGCTCAACGCCAACGCGTTGGCGCCTCTCTTCCTCCGCCAGCTCGGCCAAGATTGCGGCCATGGCCATGGCCGGCTCCAGCGACATCCCCGCGTGGTGCCCGACGATGGCCAAGGAGGCCGTTCGGAACGGCGCCTGGAACGGCGATCCCAATGGGATTTGGGGGATTAGAAACCAACCATGTGAATAACAGTGTTTAATATACCAATGGGGATATAAACCAACACATCCTTGGTGTTTAATTGTGTTGAATAATAGTGTTTAATAGTGTTTAAATCATGTGTCATAGTGTTTAATAATGATAAAGCTAATATAAACCTGATACCAAATAGTGTTGAAAATGATGTTCAAATTACCATTAATTAGTAATGTTATCTCCGAAAGTTTGAGTACCATTGGTAGTGTTATCCCCAACAAACACAGCACAATACAATTACGAATAGATTAGCCAATAATACTTAATTACCCAATAGTTTGTTATCCACCAAATGGGAATAGTGTTGAAACACCAACTGTTGGGTAAAGACGATCAATGGTTTCGAAGCAACACTACTGGGAATGTAATTGGATAGAATCGGACATACCTTTTGATCCTTTTAAGTAATCCAATCCCTCCAAAAAAATGTAGTAAACCCTGGCTACCATAAACAATTACTATTTCGGGATGGTTAAAAAACCACGCATCAGAATGGTGTTCTTTTTGGTTTCGTATTTTGGCTTTGGCACACTGCAGGATATGGCCATGGGATGCCATGGGTCGTTTTAGTGTCTCATCTGCGGACCTTGGGAGTGAAATTGAGACTAATCCATCGTTTGACATGTTGTTTGCCGTAATTAAGGCATATAGGGATTTTAAGCGACAGAAAAAGGAACATTAACAGCACATCTATAATTTATAATTACATTAAACGGGGTCATGAGGTGATTCTTCATCCTGATGGTGACAGCAGAATCTCAAGTGTCAGGCTGTTCAGTGAGTTTAGTGGTGATCCCAGACATTTTCAACCCCGCCCTAAGGGAATGGAACTCGTCCTCCTCAGTATATACCGCCGGTGCTTCCCTGGACACATGGGATGAAGAGCCCAGCTATGGATGTTCATCCCCTCAAGGGAAAAGTCATCAGCGAAGCCAACTGGAGAAATTTAAACCATGCACTTGGGGAGGATTCCCTTAAAAAAAAGCATCTACAGTTCACTTCAGTTGGTTCAGTAGGCTTAGTCCAGTGGCAATTTGGGTTACCCTCTATGAACTAACATAGATGTGGAGAACCCAGCATTTGAAGTCCAGTCTACCAGCAAAAACCCATGGTTTATGTGGAGTGGTTTTTACTGGCCCGCTACGCCCGCCAGGCCTGGTCAGCGCCACTAGAGTCCTGCCGAGAAATGAAAGCTCAACCACCCATGGGTATTTCAATCATTTGTGTACTGGAACACTGGAATTATTTCATCAGCCTGTCCAGCTTCAAGTCCCGGGAAAAGTACCAGGAATTGAAATCTTGCTGACTGACGATGGGAACCCACGCTCCTTGGCGCGTTGGAGCGATCTCCAGGGCCCTCTAGCATGGCAATGGGACAGTCCCCCTTTCTTGCCTGGTTTTATGAGCCACCTGAAGCGCCTACACGTCCAGTTTTCGAAGTTCTGGAGCTCTGCCGCGCACTGCCACCACTTCGGATCCGGATGTGAACGGCATGGGTACCGTCGAGACCCCACTGCCAGGCTATGCATGTTTCCTTCCCAATTTTTGTCCCATCTCTTGGTGAATCCCTAAACTCCCCAGACTCCCCATGACATTTTCATGACAACATTTCTGTGCCTCCATAGAGAGGGCAATCCTGTGGATGGCAACGCAAAATCCTGCACCAATTGGTGGTACACATCCCGTGCTTCATCACATTATTGACAGTGTTTCATGACGGAATCCCAATTGTTACCAATAGTTACCAACTGGTGCAGGATTTCACAACCAACCACATTATCCTCACTGAACCAGGTAGTATAACCCGCTATAGTAACCAATCACCCATCATTTATGGTGGTTTCAAACCCGTTTTTGGTGGTTCAAGCCAATCTTTTGTGGGTAAATTAATCAGCGTATTAACAAATGGACACGCACACACACACAAATATAGCATTTACAATGGTACCCTAACCCATCTATATAATAGTATTATGGAAGATATGAACCATTGCAAACCTATCAACAATGTACTATTATACTATTGTACGCTATGATCATATCTTCTATACGACTGTTGTAACTATACGGTAATATCAAATGATGGCTCCATTGTCATTCTAACAATCAACCAAGTCCTCATTTTAGATTGATAAATGCCGGTTTTCTCCGCTTAGACCTCCATTTCATCCAGTTAAATGAGCCGGTCAGACAGCTCCGCATCTTTAGCTACTGTTAGTATGACTATAGTTGCCGAATATAACTATTGTTGATCTGAGCCATTTCTACCCAGCTTGGATATCTTGGATGAATAAGTTCCCATTTTATCAGCTTAATTCCCCAGTATATTTGATGTATTTCTGATGTTATATTAATATTCAAACCACTTATTGATATGTATATATATACGTATACATATAATATGTTTGGACAATGGAACCATTATTATTGATAGATTATCTGTTTAACCATGCTGATTATTGATGGTTGAACTAATCCGAATTATTATATTAGCATCACACTATATTATAACTATAATTGCCTAATATAAGAAATATTGATGGATTATCTGTAGTGCTGGAAGCAGCGGAGTGAAATTGATCCCAAATCCACCAGTCGAATGTGGTACACCCAACAACAGACCATTCTCAACATCACAAATGGGTGGGATTCCAACCATGCCTGAGAGGTAGGTTTATGGCATTGGGTTTCCCAAATTATTAAAAGGATGGGATTACCAGCTCGTGTATCCAGTATTTCCCATTATATCCCATTATTCTTGATTCAAAACCATAGTTTCCCATTTTTTTTCTAAATCAATGATTGGATTTCCTAACTATTGACTGGTGGTTATATACCAATTACCATCTGGTTATTTAACATAGCCATGGAAAATCACCATGCTATTAATAGGTAAACCATCTATTTCTATGGGCCATCTATACCATGGCTATGTTAAATAACCAGAGGGTATATACCCCATAGACCCAACATTTCCCATAACCAGAGGGTATATTCCCCATAGAGGATGGTTGAAACCCTATAAATAATGGGATGTTTACCATCTATCAACATTAAACCACCATTTTTCATGGCATACCCTGCATTAAACCACCATTTTTGATGGTATAACCACCATTAAACCACCATTTTTCATGGTTGGCTCCGGCCGCCTTCATCGGCAGCGGCCGCCAGGCCCATGGCGTGAAGTCGATCGCTGGCACCGGCGGAGGCTCCGCCGCCAGGCCCAGCTGCCGTGAGGACCTCGCGGTCACCAGGGCCGAAAAAGGTCGCAGATCGGATGATATCGATGTAGATTATGTATATATTATACACACATAACTATACATATATATATACATACATATCTATCTATATGTATCTATCTATATGCATATATCTATTAATAAATACATGTATATATATATATGTCTGATATATGAAAAAGTTGGGCAATAGCCATTGAATACATGAGTTACAATACGTGACAGTTCAGTGACCAACAAACCTTGGTGGGTCAAAGGATAGAATCAGATATGGTGATAGCTTTTTTTGGAAAGCTGGCGAATCATCCCACCAAACAAAATTGAAGGCGATGATTTGATGCGAAAATAGGGAAAGTCAATGGGGATATCAATGGACGATTAATCTCTTCCCCGACCTGTTGGATATCAAATGAAACCCAACAGCTCAATTCTTTTGGGGTCTCCAAAATAGGGGGATAAACATGGATAAACAAATAGTGGGATTGAGTTGGTCCATTGGTCCATTGGTCCATGGCTATTTCGATGTGGCAACAACTGGATGACAAGTGCGTCAAAGTCGAGAAGCTCCCAACAGGTCAACCATCTACAAGTTCCATCAGTTCCATCCCATTTTTTGGGTCTACTGCTGCCTCCATTTTTCGTTAGCGGAGCTGAGATGCAAATTCCATGGAGAACTTTCCAGCAGCAGTTCCAGTGATCCTGGAGCAGAAAAATCATGGCTTTGGTAACGGAAACGTTCAATGAATCTTGGATCTACCGAAGATTTCAAACGAGTCACAAAAAAAGATTCGAAAAAGAACAATGTGGAACCCGTCTCCACAAGTGTTTGTACAAAACTCTCTGTTGTCCCTACCAGTTGGCTATCAGGATTTCCCAATTCATGGATTGTGGCAATCCTCAATAGATTGGACAGTAAAAACCCATATATTCATCAATCAACGAGGTTAACTGGTGCTCTTGGTCGATCTCAGGGTAGGCTTGGGCCATTGTTGGATGATCACGTTCACCGCTGGTTAAACAAAGGTTCATGGGCCATTCGAAAACCACAGTTTTGTTGGGATGACTTGAGAATTGCCTAGGCCATGTCCCCGTGCAAAACTAGCATCGGGTCCGATGATTGTGCTTGTGGTTTCTTTAAAACTCAGACTTTGAACCATGACACACAGGACATGTTACAACTCAATCCTGTCGGGTTGGTGCTCCTGAAAACTATGAGTCACTCGGGATCATCATGCGCATCAGAAAAAGTGAACTGTTTCCCCATTCTATCCCCATCATGTCCTCTATATCCATCTATATCCATCTTTGTATCATCTCAACCGAATCTATAATTATCAAAAATGAATGTAACATCTCCGACCATGGCAGCAAGGAACGTTCGGGACCCAAGGCATTTTGCATCCGGGCGGTGAGCGCCTTCTCGTTCTCACCTCGGCAACTGATTCGAAGAAACCGGATGGTAAATGGTGAGTCCTGGGGTTGATCCAACAAAAATATACAAAAATGGTGATATGCTGGGTGTATAATTCGCATCCACTGGTGGTATTGGGGATGTAATATGCTGAGATTGGGGATACAAGTGCGATCTACTGGGGAGATAATTTGGATGTAGACCAATAAGCGACTTTTAGTTTGCTTGAAAATAGTGCATACCCTATATATATATATATATATGGCCATTTAGGGCAGAAACTGACTGTGATTTTTTTTTTTGGGGGGCTATTTTTAGAGTGGGATACATGGCCAGTAATGTAGAATATGACTCAGAATAATGATGTTCACATTTCTCGGTGAGTTTCTACACTCACTGGGATGTCATCCCACCAACCTCCTGTTTCCAGCACTAGGGAGGTGAAAAATACAACGCGGAAGATGGGCGCCCCCAGCTATAAGCTGGTTTACAGCCCCATGGACATGTGCCTCTGTCCACCAGTCTAAGAATGAATATGTCTGATCAAAGACAGCTACTTGACATGCAACGAGTCAAGCCTCCGCGTGTGCGTACGGCCTTCCGAGGCCTTAACGTTAAGGCAGAAACATACCATGGCCGCCATGGATGGCTGCATCTCCAAGATTTTCAAACACCAAAACCCATATCACCCATATTAGTGGTTAGATGTGGTTAGATAGATACACCCAGTCAATCTAGACCAACTATAGACCCATAAAAATCATAAAAGATACCCGATATCTCCGCAGTATATCACATCTCATTTTTTCCCTATATATCCCACCAAAAATGCCACAAGAATATACTACCCCAAAATGGTGCCCTGACCCTCCAATCCCAGTCGCCACCAATGCGTCCGTGTAGGTGGTGTAAGAGGCAGCTCAAGGCGGCCACATAGCCGTGCAGGCAGAAGCCGCCTGCAAACATAGGGATGAACAGAAAAAAAATTCTCTGCTACGGCAATCATGGCTTCTGGTCATCCCAGCATCGATTCCTAACAATCGGCGGACTAGTTACCCTCTGGTGATTTCACGTTGCGAAAAGGAAACTCAGCATTTTTAAGTTCGGTAAATCATCATTTTTATCATCTCTAAATGGGGCCATTTTCCAACAACCCAAACAACCCAAAGGGTAATCCCGAGGAATGCGGAGATGCCCATCGCCCATCTATGGTCGCCGCACCATGCACTGTTGGATCTGCCAAGGGTAGCAGCCAAGGCGTGTGCAAAGGCAGTTGGCACAGGCCATCTCTCCAGCCTTGGCATCCCGTAGTAAGCTGTTCACCATCGTTACAACCTGTTACAACCGATGGGCCCACTGAATGGGCTGGGGATCTAACCAGGGTCATTCACCAATGGGGTGACCCTTCTATGGGGTTGGTTAAATCACCTGTCAGTAATCAACCATTCGGGGGTCGTTTTTAATCATAAACATAGGGGTATACAAAATATTAAACACCAAGTTGAGAGGCTAACGGTTAGTGATTCCCCCAGAAATCCCATCGGCCCATTTTTTCAGAGGTCCAATACTTCACCTAAGTTTCAGGGATTTCAATATGGGGAAATAAAAGAGTTTTTGAAGTAATCTGGCCAAATCAGCACCAACAAACGAAAATGGTTGCATTACGGTTGCATTGAACATATATCAATGTTTTTTTTTAAAACTTTCTAGTGTGGAAGACCTTTATAAACTGAAATAGGGAAAGGTTTGTGGGTTTGGGTTACTATATGACCATGATATTTGAATTTTTGAGTTCTATTGGCCAAATCCCTATTCACCTGTCGTGTTTTGCCTAGTTCATCCTAGTTCTACATCTGGAATATCCCCATCGATATCATGTGGCCATCAAGGCCAATCCTTGATACCCTTCGAAAGTTGATACCTGGTGAGTCTATTTTCCCATTGTAAAAGGCCCTATGAGCACCGAGCAAAACAAAGGATTGCCCACAGCCCTCGGTTTGGTGCTCAGGTACAACTGGGTTCTTGCACCACTTGGTTTGAATCCCGCAGCTCAAAGAATTCCTGTCAAGATGGGCCGCTTCCATCCGCAGCTTGAAGATTACTGGGAAACTAAAGCAGTGAAAAGGGAGCCATGTATAGCTATGTATAGCTATGTATAGCTAATATATGGAATACTGAGACCTAGTCGAAGGAAGTTTAGAAGTGAAACTTCCGACAATATGGACAGTTGAAAAGCAGAGGTGAGAAGAGTCAGAAGAGAAAAGATCAGAAGAAAGAAGATGCAGATGCGCGAAAAGGTAGGAAAGTCGCGAAACATTGATTTTCCAATGATTTGTGGCTCCGGAGGGTCGAAAAGTAGGCTCGCTAAAGCGGCGGTTGCGGAGCCACCTGGCCAGATTCAGAGATGAAAAATTGCACGCCGTTGTGGCGCGAAGCACATTTCCAAGTCAAAATGTGCAAAACACAGCAGGTTCGGACCACTTTTGGAAGTTGAGATGTCGAAAAAGTGCACGCCATTGTGGCGCGAAGCACATTTCCAAGTGAAAATGTACAAAACACCACATGATCGGACCACTTTTGGAAGTTGAGGTATCGAAAAAGTGCACGCCGTTGTGGCGCGAAGCACATTTCGAAGTCAAAAGTGCAAAAAACTGACGGGTACGGAGCACTTTTGGAGGTTCAGATGTCGAAAAAGTGTCGAAAAAGTGCACGCCGTTGTGGCGCGAAGCACATTTCGAAGTCAAAAGTGTAAAAAAACTGAGGGTTTTGACCCTTTTTTGACGTGAAGATGTCAAAAAAGTAGACACTGATTAACTTAACTAACTTGACTAACTTAACTAACTTCACTAACTTAACTACCCTAACTTCGACGACAACAGCAACAGCAACAGCAACAACAACAACAACAACAACTACAACAACAACAACAACTACTACTACAACTGCACTACACAGCAACTACAACCACACAACAACTACAGCTACAACTACAACAACAACAACAACTACAACAACTACAACTACAAAGCAACTACAGCTACAACTATATGACTGCAACTACACTAGACTAATTACATTACACCACAGCTACAACTCCACTACGCTACAACTACAACTACAGTTGCAGTGCATCACACTACATCCAGCAGTTGTGGGTGAGGTGACCACTGCAAGCATTGCAACCACTCCAGCAAACACAACTCCAACCACCTTTCGGTCAATCAGTGGATTCGCTCTGCCATCCGTGATTCACAACAACCAACGTCTCCTATAGGTTTCCTATTCTGAAACTTCCGCCACCGCCTTGTGCGGTACTACTGGTATATGGCAGTTATTCGAGGTTCACAAACAATGATTTGACGGGCGAGAAGCAATCATACTCGTACCGGCGGTACCAGATCGGGTAGTGATGGACCCTCCAGGTTGGACCCACCACATCCGAAAAAACTAGGATTACAACTACCCCAGGAGAACTCTGGGGTGTAAAGTTCTCTGATGCACAAATTCTACCCAAGATATGATCTTTATCTATCTTTATCTTGGTGGAAAATTCCAAAGGCTATCCGTTCGTCTCTTCCATTCTTCCCACATGCCATATCTTCCCCACAACATCCGTCGAAACTAGCCCGCTATGCCCAGTAGATCCGATGCTTGCGGACGAAACAAATGTTCGCCAGTGAAATACCGATGTTGGTCAAATTACATGTAACAAAAACATTCTGTTGGTTAAAATCCGGTGCTTGGCAACAGAATTCTATTGCGATTATGTTTGATGTCTACCCTCTGGTAAACTAACACAACCATGGAAAATCACCATTTTTAATGGGAAAATCCACTATTTCTATGGTCATTTTCAATAGCAAACTGTTAGTTTACCAGGCCGGGTAAACAATTTGAGATCCAAAATTGATGGTTGAATCCAAACTTTTTGTCTGGATTTGTCATCCGGATTGTCCAAAATTGGGCCCCAAAACCATGCCCCATTTTTTGACAGAATTTGGATTTGGGGGGTCCCCTTTTCAAGAAACCACCTCATTAGGTTATGACCGGAAGAGACCGGTGGCACCTTGTGCCATCCTGTGACGAACTCCACAGATTGTTCCTTTGAGGAATGCGTGGATCAGCACATGTGAAGATGTCGCAAGATCTGAAGGGTTAATTCCTGGTGGCCTGTACTCCCACTTTAAATACATCCAACACCATCGAGCTGGGTTCTAAAAATGGCGAGGACGTGGAGGGGTTCAGCTTATCTCCTGCGAGGCACAGTGGGATATGGCTGGGAGATTCACCACAGTTGGGTCAACCTTGCCAGTCGAACAATATCATAACGAAGCTGGGGAGTCGTAAAACAAAGGGGGCACTTCCTCTCACATCACTTTTTGGTAGCAGAGATTTGGCGCAAAGTCGATGTCAAACATCACAGAAGAACAACCATTGCAGTCATTGCACAAGGGATTTGGATTGGATTTCTGTAATGAGGCATGGTTAATCCATCCTTTTCAGACTCCATTATATAAGGGGCAACAAAAACGACAGGCTTTGTCTGATAGGGTAGCCCCAAAATCCCATAAAGATCCCATAGTTCATCATTTTCCCCATTTTTCCAACGCATTTTTGGATATTTTTGGGGTGTAACAACCTACTTCCCACGCCCATTGCTCCCATGAAGCGTTCAGCGAGGATCTCCCCATTGGTCGATGATGTACGTGGCTGTGGCTTGCAATTCGATGAGCCCGTCCTGTGACAGTCCAACACCTGGCGTCGGAAGTTTTTCCATGGAATTTTCCACAGAACAAGATGTACCCGGCCTGGTAAGCTAACATAGCTATTGAAAATGAACCATTTTTTGTTGGTTTACCTATAAATAATGGTGAATTTCCATAGCAAACTGTTAGTTTACCAGAGGCTACCAAAAATCAATATGTATCGTAAAAGAAGGATTTTCATGGATGGAATTGTGTATCCTATTTTCAGACAAACCCAAGTATAGATGGTAAAAATCTACAAGCAGCAAGGCTGGATCACCTTCCAGTAACCAATGCTACCACGTATGAATATGTCTAATCTTCCATAGGATAAAAGGGATATACAACCTACACTCACATAAATAAGTAAATAAACAAATAAATAAATAATTAAATAAATAAATAAAATAAATAATATATACATGTATATAAATATAACTAATATTTCATTACATGTACACAACCATCAAATGTGGGATATATCCTCCATGTTTGAAGAGTAGGGTAACCCATCTTTTGACAACAACGCTCACCTCAAAGCACCTGGAGGATTGGACATATGGTCAGCTTCATGCGAACACCGTTTGAACAACAACAACAACAACAACACCGGCGGTGGCGGCGGCGGCGGAGCAACAACAACGACAACAACAACAACAACAGCAAACACAAAGGGGACTCGGCAAACAATACTGGTGGTCTTTGACCAGCGAACAATAGGTCACCCGCAACAGAAGTGACTTTAGCTGAAAATGTTAAAAGGACAATAAGAACTGCTGAAAATGCAGCATCATACAAACACAAACACGCAAACACATGTATCCATCAAATCCAATCTCAAGAATTCATCTATCAAAAACCATATTGCAAGTCCAAAGCCCATGTTTTCTAGTTCAAATGTGTTGATATTCCAATTCTTCAACTGTCGGCCCATCTGTTGAGCTCAAAACTTTCTTTGCTAGTCAATACCTTTGCTCTCGACATCCTACCAGTATGATCGTATGGGTGTGCCCGAAAAGCACACACACATTCACCCCAAAACCTCGTTGACCAACCATTTTCACTATTTTAATGGAAATTTTGGGCTACCCACGTTGAGTCACACGATATTTGTTCATAGTCTCTGGGCATCTACTGTGGCCATGGAAAATCATTCAACATGAATCCGGGACATCCCGGTCAATCCCATATTGGATCTCCAAAGGCACGCAGCGCATCCTCACGCAAGAGGCGGAAGTGGTGCCACAAAGGCGCAAAACCTGGGATTTGTGGAGATCCCAAACCGGGTCACTGGGTATGACATAATTGATCCATACGCAGAAAAATCCATGCATATCCTGAGAGACTTGGGACCAATCGGAAAAAAACACAGTGTTGCGCGCGACTTTTCTACCTTTTCGCGCGCCTACATCTTCTTTCTTCTGACTCTTTCTCTTCTCTGATCTTCTTTCTTCTTCTCTTCTCTTCTCTTCTCTGACTCTTCCCACCTCTGCTTTTTCCATCTGTCCATGTTGTCGGAAGTTTGACTTCTAAACTTCCTTCGATAACCAATATTTTGGGATATGAGAATGCTAGGAAGGTCTGGGGAGACCTTCAATATTCCACAAGAGGACACATTTTGTGAGAGAAGGAGCCATAGAAAAGCCCAAGTCTGACACACAGCACAAGGCTAGATTCTACAACGACCAACCGGGCAAAACAGATTAAAACAGGTGGGCACGATTGCCCTGGTAGAATTGCGCAAGTGCCCTGGCAAGGCAGGGCGGCGGAAGATTCCAATAGGGCTTCAATGATGTCTTTGAGTGTTCAAGCAGCAGATGTTCCCTTCCAATTTCGAGAATCCCAGTTACTCCCTGGTAATCTAAGTGCCATGAAACCCATTTGTAGATGCTTCATGAATCATTCCCATGGCATTTTCTATGCAGAACGGTTAAAGTACCGCTGGGATATGATTCTTTTCCCCCATCTACGGTTGAACATTGCAGTAAGCGCCGTATTTCACCACTTTCCATCGTTTGGGGGGATTGATTGCAGCCCCTACGTCACCCCCAAACTCACCGCGTAGAAAGAAACGGCGCCTGGTCCCTCACAGGACACAAAGGCAGGATAGGTCACAAGCGCTGAATCTCCTGATCAGAAGGGTTGCGGATACCCGGTAAACTCTTCCAAAAAGATGTTTCAAAAGATTAGCAGTTCTACACCTAAAGTAGCCTTCGACCCAGCTATCAACTGTTTTTTTTCCCCCATTCAATGTCTGGTACCTAGCCCTTGCCATGATCTGGAGCATTAAAGGTTCCAAACAAGATTTGAAACAACCATTGTAACCATTGTCCCAGAATTGGCAAAAGCTTCAGGAAATTCTTCAATCCAGGAGTAAGAACCTCAAAATTGGTCTACCAATGAGCCAACCAAACTCAGGCCATTTTGGGGCGCACAGCATCAACATCCATTTCTTGGGGCTTCATTTTGAGGCCACCGTACCATGGTGAACCCATGATCTCCTGCCATGACATGGCTCCCTGGGAACCATCTGGGAACTGCTTGTGTAGGTATTGTCATTCAAGACATCGTTTAAGGATATCTCAAACGATTAAGCGGAAGAAATCATCCAACCACACCATTTTCTTCGGCGTTTTTGGGTGTGGATTGACAAATCCATGATGGTCACATCTTGAGCCAACTTTAGGCGGCAGTTTACATGGCACAAAATGAGATTTTGGATGGTCAAGTCCCAAAAAAATTGGGAAAACCTACGCTGGCGTGGCGAGTGGGGCAGACCTGTAGAAAAAAGGGGTCGCATTCGCGGACACCCCAGTTAGCTCCGGAAGATGAATACCCAGGGCTCCGAATCGCTCATCACTGGATAGTCCATGTATAGCTGATTCTCGTATCTCTTTTTTCAGTAATTTTTTTGATCACCAGGGCCAGGGAGTAGTACAAAAAAAACACTTACGATTCCTGGGACGCCGAAACACAGCAGTTGACAGGACCTCCCTATGTTTGACAGTTAAAACCCAGGTTTCCTGTAAATTTTCACTGAAATCAATCGGTTGAACCAATCCGTCTTTTTCTCAACCTTACGGGTTCGTGCGTAAGCATGGCTCCCAGTGGTAGAGATTTGATAATCCCCAAGCTGTCACAGGGGTTATGAACCACTTGTGGTGCCTGAGATGTATGGTGCCTGGTATGCACAACCCAAAAGGAATTCATGTGTGGATTTGACCCTGATAATTTTCATTTTGTCCATATTTCAGCCATTTTCCTTATAAATATAATAAGTGAAGAACCTTTTCCCGTTCCAAGCTACAGCTCAAATCATCAAATCAGCTTCGATACACCACGCTTTTCGGCAGATTTGGCCGAGTCGTCTCTTTACGCGTGCCCGTAGCAATGTGGGGCGCGGGAAGGAAGTGACGTCAACTAGTGCATGTCCATCACCAGTTTCTAATGGTGATTCTATCTAGCTACCTATCTAATCCAATTAGATTCAATCTATCTACATAAATTCTATATTTCTATCTCTATCTATCTAACTATCCATCTCTCGGAAGGAGAATTGACAAACTCAAGATAGATTTGTTGGGCGATTTGGGGAATGATTTCCTTTGCCAATCATTATGATTTATGGTGAAGTCCTTTTGAGCTAGTATATTTTATGTAGATATGTCATGATATGTCCACATATCCGTATAATACCCTACTGTCATCTATATGATTTACATCTTATGCACCCATCTTGGGGCGAATGATTCGATCATCAGTTCCTCATGTTGCTGCAAGTAGGCCCACGTCTCTCTAGGTCTTGAATTCATTTTGCCGAATTCCTACGAACCATTGGTCTGACTTGTGCTCAAGAGCTATGACTCTTCCCACAGCCATCCACAAGCTGATTGCTATGTTCTGCAGTATTTTGCATACATTTGGTGACTGCATCACTTCCCGCCAAAAGTCATCGAAAAAACTATAATCAAGCAGTGGCCAAGAGCCTCGTGAAGTGGTGAAGTCCCTTGGCGAATTCTCCATCTGGGTTTCGACCACTGCGGTGACATTGTCATCTGGCCCCGACCCGGGGATGCTGGAAGCCAATCAGAAGCCTCCATCCTCCAATGTTGGAGGGTTGATACCAATCATTTCTGGTGAAATTGGGGATGGTTTATGAAGTTTATGGTGCGATTTGCCACATTTTTCCCAACCCGATTTGTTGATCAAAAATCTGATGTCTCCCACCAAAATGAAGCCAGATTTTACAGCGTGAGCTGGGTAGGTCGTCTTCAATTGCTGGCGCTTTTGCGAAATGCTGGGCATTGGTGGCCTTTCTTTTTGAAGGGGCTCATCATCCAAGGGTCACCAACATTGAACCGCATTTTCGATTGCTCCCAAATAGGACTTTCCCGACAAAATAGTAGATGAATGTGGTATGTGTCATGACCAGGAACTTCATCAACTCAATGAAACTTGAAAAAGGTATGTGTCAATATCTGGGAACCCAAACTGCAATGGCATTTTCTGCCCAAACCAACAGATACCAAACAAAAAGCCCATTGCTCCTGGTTAAACCCTCATTATGCCCATGATTTCGACTCAAATCTTGGTGCATGTCCAGGGTCAGAATGTGGGCCTCAGATTGATCTGTTCAAGATGTCCCGGGCACAGTTCCGCTGCAGGGCACTGTCTGGCGACTTGGAACAGTCACGAAATTTCAGAGACATTTCAGAGAAAGTGGAGACTGAAACAACACAGCATGCGGATTTTTTTTTTACCTTGGTATCTCGGCCGCTGGCGCTGTTTGATGGTGCGGATTTCACCATTCACAAGCATAGGACACCAAAAAAAAACACGTGGACTTACCCAACAAACATTGTTTTTTTACAGTTTTTACCTGTGTTTTTACCATGAAGTATTAGAGTTTCTTCTAATCTTCGAGAACACCAATTCAAAACGGGTTTCAACCCCAGAAAGCAAGACACACGGAACAGTTGAATTTTCAACCACTTGGAATTCTTTGTCCAATTGCATGGGGTCTGATTCAACCGGGTGAAAACGCACAGATTTTCTCACCAACAACGCTGGGGGTTTGGAGATATTCACCCGGCCGGGAAAATAATGGTTTTGCAAGCTCCAGATGTACTATCCGTTACTATCCCAACATATTGGCTGTCATCTTTCGCGGTGCTCAGTGGCGCATGCAAGCCATGTTGACAACCCATTTACGACCCTAATAGAGTATATTTAAACACCGATAGTGGGATAGTTTCGTGTAGCTGGTTTCAATTGAAATCAGGAGATCAACACGAAACGCTTCTGAAAAACACATGGGTCAGCCATCAGCCGCTGGAAAGCATGGTTTGCCCACACTCCCCTACAGTTCCTGCAGCGGCGTCATGTGCGCTGTACAGTGTGGACAGAGATCGTGCCTGCACTGGAACGAGGCTGAGGGTGAAATGAAAAGAACTGATTCAGGAAATTCACCAAAGATTTAGATGCAAAAGTTAACTCACAGAAATTTCGGGTTTAAGCAACTTGTAGATTTAACCGATCATGGTGAATTTTCGGGATCGTTGGGATATGATGGCTGTGATGAAGCAACAAAATTGGGAGTTTAAGCCACGAAGAAGTCAGGCATCCCATCCAAAAACGATCGGTAAAGGCTTCAGCATTTTTGATGGTCACCACCCATAAAAATGGTGACTGGGGGATGGTAAACATGGCATTGTTTTAACCACATGATATTCCCTAATTATAGCCATTTACAAGGGATTATATTACCACATTATAGCCATTAAAATGAGAACGGTTCCCCTATCGTTGACGGGATCCTGCTGGTTTGAGACGGATTCTCATCATGACTTAAGCAGCTGGTGACCCGCAGCCACTAGATGTGCATCCCAAAGAGGATCCGTGGTTTATAACCTGTATATATATATTCTGTATATAACCCATATTTTTCCGGGGGATAATGTAGTTATTACTAATGTTAAGCCACTGATGCTGGGACCTACTCCCATCAAATCCCATGGTCCTGGTCAAGTCCACAGGTCTGTGAAGCGTTGCTTCCCATTTTTAGGATGTACAATTTTAATGGACCCCGTCTGTTAAAATATGGAATATATGGATAAGATGTCAGAATATGTTACAATGCAATTCGTTGGTCATTTTGGACATGGTGTTTCTCCCATGCGTCAAAGGAGTCCCTCATGAATTGGGACACTACATGAGCCATGGTCAATACTCACTATATGGTTGATGGTCATCCCATCCATAATAAGGATCCTTATAATGGTTATTATAAATCCCTATGAACCATTGGATGACTAGCCCCTATTAATGGTTATTAACCATGAGTATTGACCATAGCTCACATGGCGCCATCATGGCTTTCATAGCGAAATTCGGAGGTTGTTACAGCCCTCTGCAGGTCCACGATTCGAAACGGCGTGCAGCCGGGGCAGCCGGGAAGACAGCTCAGATTAGCTCGGCCAAAGGGAGGGGCTGCAACCTGCGGCGCAGGCCTGGGGAGATTTTTTGAGCTCAACAAAGATGGCGGATATTTATGGATATTTCTCATATTCATGGATATTCATAGATATTCATTGATATTTATGGATATGTATGGATTTTTATGGATATGTATGGATACGTATGGATATTTGATGACTAGTCAAACCTGGTCAAACCTGCAGTCCTGCCGAAAAAAACAGATCCGTATATACAAGGTAAAGCCAAATACCAGCAGCAAAGAGATGGGGAATTACCCATCACACTATGCAGGTCCAAAGCCTCTGAAACTGGTTCCAGTCGGGCGTCAAAAAGGCGGTTTTGATCCAAACTGTGGATATGGAACATGCTGCGTTCACCAAAAGGTCCATCTCTGAACCTGAAAAGGGGTTGTTGTTGTCTTTTTTAAAACTAGGCTCTTTCGCAATCCCCAACTCTATTTTCCATAAACCATCCAGCGGGGATCCCCCATTTATGGAAAGCCCTAAATTTGGATTACCCTCTGGTAAACTGTTACATAACTATCGAAAGATCCACCATTTTGAATGGGTAAATCCACTATTTCTATGGCCTTTTTCAATAGCAAACTGTTAGTTTACCAGGCCGGGTATCTTTGGATTATCCGAATTCTCCACTTTTTTCCGGTGCGGATCCGATCCATCCCGTCCGGTGCACTCGAGCAAACCACCAGCCCTCATGATCTCCATCTTCAGCAGTTGCTTCATCTGACATTCCTACGCTTTTCGTGGGGAAAAACCAAGGACCAATTGGAAATCCCCTTGAAATGGAAGTTCTATGAAGTTCTTATGAGAAATTCATCTAGAAAGGCTGGATATACCCTTTGGCAAGTTAACATAGCTATGGAAAATTGCCATTTATAGATGAATTGCCTATTTAAATGGCGTTCTTCCGTAGCTATGTCAAATTACCAGGACCCCAACTGGGGATGCGAACGGAACATGTGAGGCATGCGAATGATCAGAAATCGTGGGGGTCGAAAGTTGAAGACCCTTCAAAACACATCTGGGGATATCAGCCAAAGTGTGTGGTTGCCCAGCCACTCTATCCATAACTGGCTATTGACTGAAGCAACAAAATGGTCTAGTTATTGGGTCTGCAGTGCTAATTGTATCTACAATGGCTCAAACAGATATTTTCAATCCGCGGGGATCTATGCTCGAAAGTTCGATTTCATGGATGGGTATATCTACATCCGATAGCAGTTGTATACGCGATCACATTCTCAAAGTATGTATATGTTGCAAGATGAGCTCCGGCTGTGAAGGAGCTCCAGGCTGGTTGAGGCAGAACAAATGCCACAAATTCAGTTTGTGCAGATGCGAAGGCTTGAGACTTTGAGGTAACATAGAACAAATAAATGAAGGTACTGAAGGTATCGCAACAGAATCGCCATGTTGATCTCAGCATTCCGAAGATCTGGGAACTTTCCCGTCCCGGTTGACCTGAACGACATGGCTATAACTAGCATAACTATCAAAAACATCGGGAAATGAATGGGCCCCTGGCTCCATATGTGAGATTCCCAGGGCCCATCCGTTCTTCCGTTGATCTCCTGCAACATTCCCAAGGGACAGACATGGCCATTGACGCTAAGCACTCGGTCTCCGGGATACACTGAGCGATCTTGGGCTCCTGCGACCTATCGAGGAAATCGAGCTGGGGATCAAGCTAGAAAAGCCAAGCATTCTATGGGATACAATAGCGATTCATGCGATTAATAGTGATATATCACGTGATATAATAGTGATATGATGGTGATATGATGGATGTGATTAATAGTGATTAATAGTGATATAATGGTGATGATATGGATCATGGGGATATGATGGGATAGACTTCTGGCTATTCAACATAGCTATGGAAGCCATGGCCCAGTTTTACCACTCAACATTGTGGATTCCTGAAAAAGACATCAGGGTAAAAATCAACAGAGGTGTGGAAAAAGCCATGGTTTGCCCAGGAAAATCGTCGACAAATGCTGGATTTTCCCACTTGGAACTGGCAGTTTCCCCCCAAAAACACCCCAATGAACCACGGCCTGGAAGCGGTTCCATGAATCCAGGGCGGTCCACGGTGTAACGCTCTCCACCACCAACTCATTTCTCCTTCGGAGGGGAACATGGAAAGAATTGAAGGCATGGCTTCAGATAAAAACACCATGGTTTCCTGTAGATTTGCCATCTGGTCATTTAACATCTATTTCTATGGGTCATTTTCCATGGCTATGTTAGTTATAACCAGAGGCTGCCAATAAACATAGCCCAGAAAAATGTCAATGGATTGGTACATGGGGTGGCCTAGCCATAAAGGAACTTCCCTCATTTTTTGGGCTTTCCGTGTTTGAGTTCTCCAGAAACAACATATGGTGGTGGATAAACTTTTGCTGGGTCATTGAACTCTTTCAAACAATGAAAGTCATGGGCTAAGATATTAAAGCCATTGGGGAATACCATGAGAAATTGTGGGTGTGGAAATCAAAGTTAGAACTAAACCGCCGAAACAGACCCTTTTCTTTTTTTTTGAGAGGAGACCACCATGCTGAGCTGCCGGGGCAAGAATCGACCATCTGGTGATTCAACGAACAGCTTTTAAACATCACCATTTTTAATAGGTAAATGATCAGAATTCAATATACTGGTTGGTGGTATACCTACCCCTCTGAAAAATATGAAAGTCAGTTGGGAGTATGAAATTCCCAATATATGGAAAAATCGAATTCATGTTCCAAACCACCAACCAGTAATTCATGTAAAGCTGGTCCATGGCTTCCAGTTCGCAAACTGTTGGAAAACCAGGGGCTAGAGGTTAGTTTTGCTTTGTGGCTTGAGAGGTCCCCCTAGACATCGGCACCAATGTCGGCGGATGGTCGGCAGATGATCCCACGGTTCTTGTAACTGGAGTAGCAGTTAGAATCCGATGGAAATCCGATGGCGAAATGGGCATGAAATGGGACAATCAATGAACATCAGTGGATGATTTTCCCATGATTTTTCATGATAATCATCTATAAAACGATGTGTTTTTTCATGATTTTCCCCTTTCGAAGCCAGTCAGGTGGATGTCCTGCTGATGGCCGCATTGAGGCCCAAGGCCACGTCATCCGCCCTCCTAGCAAGAGATTTTCTGCCACAAAAGTGGTGTTTTTTACCCAACAAACAACCAATAAATTCAATAAAGATCAACATCACTGCATTTCTTGCAAAAATCGGGGGGAAACTGCCAGCAGTTTTTACACCACAGTTTCCTCTATATTGGACGACTTCTGGGGGTTCACCGGGTTTGCAGAGGAATGCCAGGGATACTGATCCCCCCCCATATGTTCCATGGCTTTTTGTATAGCCTTTTGGTAGGTTCTCAGTGGCTACTTCATGGGATGTTCATCTAGTTTCTATATGTTTCTATAATCTGGAATGTTCCAAATGCCGGCCTTAAGTCTTATCTGCAATCCCGGAATCTGCCTAACAAACCTGGCATGGAAGTCCAAAGGACATAAATCTGGACCATATCAGTGGGGTATTCGACATGGGAGGATGGCGGGTTTTCACCGAAACCGGAAAAAGAAATCACTTCTCTTAAAACCCGAAGACCCTCGGTAACGAATGGAGTTTGAACAGCTTTCGTGAGGTTTAATCATCTGGGCAGGTATCCCTAAGCCACCGAAAGGAATCAGGCTGGAACTGTTTTTTCGACGGAAGTTGAAGGGTATACAGCAAAGCCCTGGGAAAGATAGGGAAAGATAGAAGGAGGTACAAATAGGTACAATACAATTTTGCGAAAGAAAATAGGCCAGAGTGCCGGTCTTCGGTTGGTTCGTACCTGACGGAGCCTTTGAGACATGGCCCTTTGCTTTGAGCGTCAAGAAAATGCACAGTACTCTGCTTCTTTGGACATGGTCGGTACGGAAGTTTCAGAGATTAGGACATCTTATGTAAATCTTTCTGATTGCAGGCAAGAACATAAACTCAGGTGCTATCCCCAACAGCTTGAAACATTCTGCGTTTTGCCATAAAAAGTGCTTATGCCATAAAAATTAAGCGCTTATGCCACAAAAATTAAGTGCTTATGCCATAAAAAAACATTGGACACCTTTGGAATTTCACAAAGCATCTGCACCGGAACCCTCCGGAACCTCACCAAGCATCTTCTCCGCCAAAACCCTCCGGAACCTCACAAGGTCTCTGCACCGGAACCTTTCGGAACCTCACAAGGTATCTGCCCCAGAACCCTCCGGAACCTCACCATGCATCTTCACTTAGACCCTCCGGAACCTCATCAGGTAGCTGCACCGGAAACTTCCGGAACCTCACCAGGTACCTGCACCAAAACCCTCTAGAACCTAACCAAGTATCTGCACCGTAACCCTCCGGAACCTCACCGAGTACCTGCACCGGAAACTTCCGGAACCTCACAAGGTATCTGCACCGCAACCCTCCGGAACCTTGTCCAGAACCTGGTGTTGAAGCTGCACCGGATCGCACCGCAGCTAATCCGGGCTAAAGACCCCATAGCAAAGTTTTGCTGTTGGGGAAAAACAGTGTGAAACGTTAGATTAGAGAAGAAACATACTTTTAGGGTTTAAAGCCATGGAAAGACGTACAAGGAACATCGCAACACAAGTGGAATCTAGCTTATGCATCTTGCATCAGCTTTGGACAAGAGTGTCAGCAATGTGCTTTATCTCAGCAGTCCTTTGTTGCTCTTAATTGTTCATGTTTGATTAGTAGTTGATGGATTGTTCATCATTTCTGGTGATTTCTGGAATCATGATTGATTGTTTAGTTGGTGATTTCGCATTAACCAATTGGTTAACAAACACGTGTTGTTTTTTTGTGGGAGATGAAACCTGATGATTTCTGGCTTCTGGTCTGACGTGTTTATGTTTTTCAATCTTGGGAAATCCACAATGGATTAGAACCATGATCTGGTTGGTGGTATACCTACCCATCTGAAAAATATGAAAGTCAGTTGGGATTATGAAATTCCCAATATATGGAAAAATAAAATTCATATTCCAAACCACCAGCCAGTGCATGAATCAATTTTCTCATGGAATGCTAAGATGTCTCTTGGCGCATCGAAAATTAGCCATGAGTAGCCATCGTGTCCAAGTCATCCTGTTTCCGAGAGGGACTCTATGTATATATATATCATCTGGTTATTTAACATAGCCATGGAAAATAGCCCATTTATAGATGATTTACCAGCTAAAAACATCCATTTACTTTGGGGATTTTCCATGGCAAACTGTTAGTCATAACCAGAGGGTATATGTATATATCAGTCAGAAAGCTGACCATTTTGGGGGCATCCCAAATATCCTATCTTTTTGGGATTCCCCCAATATGGATGTGGGTCAAAATGGAAGACCGATGTGGGACCACAGATTGAAATGTCTAGTTTAGTATTAACCATCCAATTATTGGGCTACCTAATTTTGACCCATACCCCCCCAAAAAATTAACATCCCACATTACCACATTCCATCTTTCAGCTCTTCCCCAAGACCAGTCGACCCAGAAACTGCTGAGTTTCTACCGCCAGGCCTCAAAGTAAATGTGAAGACTGGCGGCGCCACAGTCACCTGGCTGTTCTTTCAAAGTGGTAAGCCCATGTAAGCCCCATCATGAATGGGAAATTGCGGTAAACTATGGGAGTCCACAAAATGGCATGGGTCTAAAAGAGCCAAAGAAATAAGACCTCCGGGGTCTGGTCATCTAACCTGGCGCCCGCAGCCCAACGTCACACTGTGAAGTCAGCCACTGGAAATTGTGCTGATGCTCCATCGAACTCCACATGATTGTCAAGTGGCCTTCCCAAGTAGATGTCTCTACCATGGTGAATTGGTGGGAGGATTTTGGAAAACATGAAACATTTGGACCAACTACACATTTCCATATCTTTAGCAATCTTCAGCGCCACTTAAATCATTTTTGTGGTTTAACTCCGTGAATTTTCCTTGATACCCTCGACAAATAACATGACAATGGAAACCTACGGATTTAGTTCAATCATTAGATATGCGTCATTAGATATCATTAGATTACCCTCTGGTAAACTAACATAGCTATTGAAAATGGCCATTTATAGTGGATTTTCCCATTAAACATGGTGGATCTGATCTTTCCATAGTTATTTTGACATAACCGGAGGGTATGATCCCACATTTTCCATCAACAAGTCGGGACTGAACGCGCCCGGGCTGCTTCAGATGTCTCACCTGCGGGATCATCGGTGATTTTTCCAGCCCATGTTTGATTACTCGAAGATAACATAGCCATATCTGGGGACATATGGGATATATGATATATGGTATATATGGTATATATGGTATATATGGGATATATGGGATATATGGGATATATATGGTATATACATGGTATATATATGGGACAATGAATAGAATACTCATGAGGATATCACCCGGGATAGAGACTCTACTAATAACGTTCACGGTTTGCGAAGTGGCATGATCCAGCCAAGCATGGGACCTGTTCCAGTGAGTGTCTCTACTTTTTACTGTTTGCCAACCCGCAAGCAGACTGGTTCGCAAGAATTCGTTGATTCTTTTGCCCAGGATATGCCTTCTTTCTCTTTCTATTTTCGCTTGCTGATGGTTCAATTCTTAGTTTTCCTGGATTGTCTGTGGTCTTGAAATAGATCCAAGAGGGACAGCTAAAAAACTGCTTCTGATCCATGCTGATATCTGAATTTCTGCTTTTTGTTGTTTACTTTCATCATTTTCCAGTCTTGGCACTTTCATCCCCATTTTCAGTTGATTTTGTTGGCATGTCTCAACAACATTTTGTTGGTTAAATCTTCCATATTGCTTGCTGATACCCTCTGTTTTTCTTGGGAAATCCTAATTTTGCTCTCTAATTTCCAATCGTTCGTGATGAAACATTACAACACAATAGTTGGTATATGTATATTGGTCGGCTTCCCCATTCTCGAATCCTACAAAAAATCACCGTTATAATCCTACAATATTCCCATATTCATCCATATTCATCCATATATTCCCCTTTCTTTCGCCTCTGAGTGTGGTAATTCCAATAACAAACCCTTCTGGCTTATAGCACCTATTTCTGGTGATTTTGGGGGTGGCGAACTGTATTCGGTTTACCACATTATATGTATGTATCCAAAAATAAGGGATTCCTCATATTCCTATATAATCCCCTACATAATTCATCATAATTCCTGTACATTCCCTATAATTCCCCATTATAATCATTGCTAATCTTAGATACCTGGTTTGTAGATATTACCCATCCAAGGACCCATTGTAATCCTACAATATGCTTGCACGGGCCCCACTGAGTAAATGGCTTATATCCGCAGTTACATAGATTAATGGAATATCACCTATTTATTGGATGAAATATGGGTTTTACATGGATTATAAACCACGGATCCTAAGTGGAAGTATATGGGATATGACACCTCCTATACATTATATGGGAATATATGGGATGCAACTCCCATTATGTGGAATATACAATGGATCCCATTATATTCCTATATATATATATATATCATCCTTATCCCATTGTATCCCTCCCCATCCCCCATGCTTGGTCAAACCCTTAAGTCGACCCGTGCCTTCGCTGCGCGTCGCAGGCGATGGACAACTTGGAGTTGAGGAATCGGACTTAGCGGGAAAAATTGGAAACGGTGGACCAGTGGACCAGTGGACGGTGCATATGGTGCATATTCTATGGTGGTTTTATGGTGGTTTTATGGGAATTTACAGGGGATTTTCCATGGCCAATTTATGGGAATTTCACCAACACTGGGACTATCATAGGAATCGGAAAGTCATGGTAGCAGTTATCACCCAGTGGATGACCCACAAAAAACACCAGGCATTTCGTTTTAGCTGCTTCTGCTGGGTCGAATGAAGATGCTCTTCATCTCAACCAATCATTCCAAGTGCGGAGTTACTTGAAGCCCACAACAAGTTTCAGTATTGGTGAAAAACTTGTAGATCTAATATCAGACATCTAGGAATATTATCCACTATGAAAGCAAAACTGCAGCAAATCTGGTGACGTTGAAGAGACACTGCGGCCAATGGCTAGCCCTTTATCTAATTAGGGGCTGCTGCAACCATCATAAATAGCACCAAAATCTTCTGCAGTGATGGATCTTTTCCAACGGTAGGTGACAACTATGGATCCGTGAAGTGCATTGGATATCCTGGACCACATCCAGGAAGCATTTTAGAAGCTTCAACGTCACCCCATTGATGACATCCATGAGATTTTCAGGGCTCAAATGGAGGTACCAGTTAAGCCCCTCTCGATCCTGGTACCAGTTAAAACGTCCCCAAAAGTCCGGGAAAGATGTAGCAATTTCACTGAGAACAGCAGATGGGTTTTGACCAGATTTATTGGGCCGAAGTTCTTGGAGAACTGGGTCCCCTGGGGACTGAAAATTGGGCACTCCGAATTCCAACAGATGATCAACATCCTCCCCATTTTCAGTACCCTCTGGTTATGACTAACATAGCCATGGTAGAGCCATGTCCCATAGAAATAGATCGTTTACCTATTAATAGCATGGTGGATCTTTCCATGGCTATGTTAGTCATAACCAGATGGTATATTCCATTTTCTTTGACAAACCACACTTTTGCCCCGAATTGGATGAAGGTGTATTGACGCTAGCTACGATACTGTGGGGTGCACGCCCAGAATCACCGAGGATAAAAAGTGGTACCCACAAGTTGGGATATGGGGCCCAGCGCTGGTTCAGTCATGTGTGCAAAACCCTTTGTGCTTCGATACTAGGAACGGGCTTCCCTCATGGATCATATTTTTTTTTCTAAGTAAGTCGGGTATATAGTAGAAAACCACATAGAATTTAATCATAAACGAGCCATCAACCAAACATCATTTATATATTTATCAGCAACTTCGAAGGTTGGTTCCTGAAATCCTCATCCAACCACCAGTTATCAATTCACCAAAAAATCCCCGAACTAAACGATGCTTCAACAAATCCATAATCATTATATTCCCGATGACATTCCCATAATTTTTGAAACCTCGAACTAGCTGATGATGATCATCAACCAACCACGGTCGATCGCACTCTAATGTCCTTTTAATCGAAAGATCATCAGCGACTCCAGCGGCGGGCGCCCCTAATCCCTGGTGACCAGTTGTTCACAGACATGACGTGAAAACCCGGTGGAACATGGGGAATGAACATGCAAAACCATCGGATTTAACCAACAAAAGCTGGGATTCAATGGCATTCAACCAACAGATATGGTGAACTTGCGGAGATCGCTGCAGATCATGATTGGTGCATGGGGCGTATTTTTTCAACTTCAAAAATCATGATGAATGCCATACAATGCCATGTATATGTATATATATAATATATATATATACATATGTATATATGGTAGGGTAACCTCCAATTGAAACACACATGTACTTCTCCCCAGCTTCGGTTAGATAGCAAGAGTTGGTTCCTCAACTGTCTCCGAACTGGCTGAAACACCAAGGTAACTTGCACGAATTTCTCCCCCGTAGGGCAGAACACATCTATGAACCCGCAAGGTGCAGTCCATGGCGGGCAGGGAATTGTCTACTTGGAGCTGCAGCGAAGCATTTTTTTCGTGTGAAGAAAATGCTGTCGTATCATAGTTATAGGGGCCCCATATCCCAACTTATGGATACTTTTTATGATACAAGGTGGGGGGTTAAACCCCCATGGTCATCTGATCCAACCCACAGAACTCGCTGTTAATCTTGGTAATCACTGGATATTTTCTATGTTGAAATCCAATTTGTGACCATTGATCTGATGATATTTTTATTGATTTCCCCATTGAAAAATGGATAGTTGTTATCCAATATTCTCAATACTAAGTATATGTCATCAATGGATTGGTTCAAGAGAAATTTACAGGAACACCCCATGATCTTCATGGGATGACCCATGGTTTCCTGTAGATTTTCCCAAAAGGATCACATCTTGCGGGGATGCTGAAGGCAGCAAAGACCGGTAGTGACACCGTTGTAGTAGTCACCTGCCTGCCCAAAACAAGACCTTGAAGATCATGGTTCAATATGGCAGTGTGTCAAAACCAATAGTACCCCTGGTGAACATCAAAATAGCTGGTAAATGGATGTTCATCCCACTAAAAATGGTATTAATAGGTATTGATCCATAGCCATATGAAAATGCTGCAAAAAGACTTCTGTTGCGCCTGCTATATTCATATGGCTTTGTCTGAAAATGATTCTTATTACCATAAATTCCTGCTTTATCGGTGGATCATTTTTTCACAAGTTACATTATCACTGCGGCAGGCTTCATTGCAGGCTCTAGAAATGAAGTTTCAGAGGGTGGCTTATGTTTATTCAACAACCTCAACCATGCCCCCCAAGGCTTACTATCGGGTCAAACTGTAAGACCCACATTACATACCCTCTTCTTGCTTCGCACATGTTAGAATGTGAGTCAGTTTAGCTCAGTTAGATATAGGGAAAGTGTGGGGATATTCTATGTATCATCAGAAAGCTCAATTTTTAATCAGCGACAGGTTTATTCCGTGTGTAATGAGTATATGTAGTACCGCAGTAGAGCCCATTTTTCACTGGGGACATCCCGCTTATCTGGAAACGTTGGCAATTGAAGTGGGTCATCCCAGTTATACTTGGTGGGATTCACTACCCAGGAATCGTACGGGGGTTAGTTCACGCCAGTTATTTCAGTAGGGTTAGTCCAGTTTTTTTTCTGGGCTGAACAAAACTGACTAAATGGTTGAATCCCATTAAATATATTAAATCCCATTCAATTCCATTAAAAACCCACTAATTTCCAGGAAAAGTTCCCTGTCATTTCCAATTTTTCTTCCATCAATTCCCGCTGGGGGTGAAGCACCAGATTCGGGATGACTCACCGAAAAAAACACCTGGTGATTTTCCAGTTCGCAAAGCGTTCAATCACCAAAAGCTAGTTTAAATTTCAACAGATTTTTTTGGACAAACCATCCAAATGGAGCTTTTTTTTTTAATTATATTTTTTCATGATGACTTGATGATGTGGCTCTTTCGTTTTCTTTTTGCTTGAACTTCAGTATTAAATGGGAACACTTTCACCATTGATCCACAAAATCCAGCAAAGTCCACCCGTCAGGCACAGGTGGCCCAAATCATCTCGGCGAATTGCGTGCTGGAGATCAATGTATCGACCCTCATCCTGGGGCGATTTCGGATTTCTTCGTCTCTAAGGGGCCAATATCAGCAACCATATGGTTGGACCATAGCATCATCGTCATCCGATATGTCACCGTTGTAACCGATAAATCAAAAAAGCATGATCATTAGGATGATGATGATGATGATGATGATGACGACGATGATCCTCTCTTTCTCCATGCTCTGGATCTGCTACGTACTGCGAGTAGGGTTACAATCCAACTTTACATGTCCGGAAATGGCTGAAGAGAACAACTGGACATGCCTTATTTTGGGAAAACATCAATGGCTCCCTGTTTTTCCCACAACGATACACAGCCCATTTTCTCCATGACGTGGAAAACGATTAGCAACCAACTAGATTCAGTTTCGCTCAAAAAATTGGGGCCCCCAAAAATATGAAGACATCCCCCAAAATTATCACAGTTTGATTATGGTGCTATATCCATCCCTTAAAAAGCTAGGCTTTTTTTTGGGTTTCCCACAGTAAATTTAAGACATCCAGCAGTGAGTTTTCCCCAGTGATCCTGGTCCCGAGACTGTGCCCAGCGGCTCGAGATCATTGCGGGGAACTTTGGACTCGCTTTGGATCACGCTCTGAATCATCGAGTTCCTGGGGTCAATCAGCTGATCCGGGATTGGCGATTGGCTGAGCTAAACAACCATGGTTTGATGGGCTGAAAATGGGCTATTTGGCAATTTTTTCAAATAAGGATGATAACCCATTGGAATTGGTGGTAGCATATTTTCAGACAAAGCCACATGGAGATTGTATCAACAACGATTGGATCTGTGAAAAATTCTACTCCCAAGCCTGATTTTGTCCCTAACATTTACCCAGATTGGATGACAGAGATGATTGCAACAGGATCATTCGCCCTGAATGTTTTTTTTTATTTTTTTTATAACATGCTTGCTCTGAGGTAGTCTTCAAAGAATGCTGGAACATATCAATCAATATTGGGAATGGGATCAGAATCTCGAGATCACCATGATCATTGGGCATCTGAACAAGACTGAATCTCACTTGTTCCTGCTAAAAAACATATCACTCGCACATCAAGTTCTTTCGCATTTTCAGATTTCTTGATCAACTTAAAAAAACATCTTTAGAAACATCCACAACAGATCCAATATCGCTGTTTTACCGTTCAACCCCCAGTTTCCATGGGTGCTTTTTGACATTGTTTGGTTGCAAATCCTATTAAATGAATATCCATGATAATGATATTCCCATAATTTTCCATAAAACACTTAAAGTTCCAATCGCCAGGATATCCCACTAAGTCACTAGATTTCCCTATAAATCCCCTAGAAATTCCAGCCAAAAGCACCACATGTTTTTCCCCAAGCGGCAGCTTCCGCAGCGGGATGCCGCCCGCCGAGGTGGCGCCGGAGCTGAAGAGCAGCCACTCGAAAGCTTCGGCACCTGGAGCTGGTGGGGAATTGATAGGGATTTGGCCACCATAAAAATCCTGGTTGGTGGTTAATGGTGGTTAATGACCATTAATGGTGGTTAATGGTGGTTAATAATGGTTAATAATGGTTAATCATAGTGCAATAACCATCTTGAAAAATATGAAAGTCAATGGGAAGGATGACATCCCATATATGAAATGGACAAACAAAAATATTTGAAACCACCAACCAGTATAAGGATTTGCCACCATTTCGACGGATTTTCCGCAGCATTTATGGGGATTTTGGTGGCAAATTTCTTGGGAATTCACATGGGGATTATGGTGTGCGAACTTCAGGGGATCATGAGGATTTTAGAGTCGGGTTTTTGTAGGAATCTTATAGTGATTTAATGAACTATTAATGGGATATGTTAATTGGGATTATAGTTGTTTTATAGGATGTATTGGGAATAATATAATGGATTAATAATGGGAACGAATATACAACCATGGATTTTTCATGCTGAGATAACAAGGAAACTTGTTACCATCACACAAACCTTGCATAGATGATGGTTATGTTTACCAACTTTTCATTGTATAAAACATCAATAAATATTCTAACAATTCTTTTTTCTTCTAAACCTTCCACCAATCAAACATGGCTTGCTGAAAACTCCACCATTTGTGGATGATTTTCACATTTATAGGGGATTTCCATTTGCCACATGTGATTACAGGAGGGCAATTGACGATCTGACACCTGACAAGGGCATGAACAAGTGACAAGATTGTGACTGGAAGATGGGAGCTTCGCATAAACATGTGACCATCTGCTACTAAAATAGTGACCAATTTAACAGCCTCAGACTTTACCAATCCCGGATTGACATTAATCCCCATGAATTCCGAAAACAACAACGCACCCCTAGTTACAGGTAGTTGTAGGCAGCTTTCCATGGAGGGGCTCATTTCTCTAGTTGTAGTGGACATACACAAACGAGAGATATCTTCTAAGCTAGGTATACTATGGTATACTGTGAGTCCATGATCCACTGGTTTATCGTTGTATCATGTCATTTTGTGTATTCTTTTTGTGGTGCGCTCTGGTTCGTCTACAAATTTGATGGTCAAGTCCCGTGTGTTTTCTTTGCGAGCATCTCAGATAGTGTATCTGGACCCTCGGTTGCAATTGATCACAAGATATCCAAGACACTGAAACGACTACTGCACGACTTGTTTCTAACCCTGTTTGATATCCTTAGTTTTGCTCATTAAAGATCCCCAGAGTCCTTACCAGACACCAAAGGGCACCCAAAGAAACTAATGCACATGTTGCAGCACACTTTTGCTTTAAGTTGCCATGTATGAGACACTGAAATTCCAAATTCGCACAAAAGTTACAAATCCAGAGAATTCTCCCCAATGCTTTTTGGGCAACAACTTGACAAGCACACTTTCAGAAGTAGATGACAGTAGCACGGACTTTGATCAAACTGAAGTTTCTGGGTATGTTGTCCATATTAAAGTTCAAAGATCAATGTTTTCTGCTTGCCGAGCATGACACATTGCTGTTGAACATGGTTTATTGTTGTTTGTACCTTTCTGCCAATTTGTGTCACAGCCAGTGTAACATCCCACCGTTTGTCCGTTGGGTGACGATTCTGATTCCAGTGTCGTGAGCACCAACTCAAAGAAACCAAGCTGTAGAGAACGGAGGCTGCGTTGTTTTTTTCTCGGAAGGATTTCACCCTGTCTAAATCAGTTTACAAATATGGGCACTTGCATACCCTGATTTAGACAGGGTGAAATCGTAAATATTTATGGTCCAACTGTTAGTTTACAAATATGGGTTAAGTAAATTAACAGTTGGACCCTGATTTGATGACCAATTGTGATAGTGGTATCACTCGTCTTCCAAAGCCGATGACATATCGTCGGGAATAATGAATTTAGCGAAGACTGGTGGCTCGGGGATGGGACCCCAAAATTGCACATATTCACAGAGCTTCTGGCGGAGAGACTTTGAAGAAACATGAATTAACTTAATATACAGATATATACAGTACATGGCTTTGAGGCTTTGTCTGAAAATTGTGTGCGTCAAAATACACTGATGGTAAATCCACTATCAGTGATTTTCCCAAATCATGGTAAATCCCATCAGTTATGTTTAACTATCCATTATTGATGTTTTTTCTCCCAAAGCAAAAAAATCAGAGGGACCAAGGCACACATGGCATCAGCTGCCGCTCGGGCATTGGTGCCCGAATCCTTGTTGTCCTGCGGAAGTTCTTCGACAAAGCGAAGCAATGTTTCGAAAGCTCAAAATCACATGGTTAATGGTAGGGTGTCAGGAGACTTCGATGGGAAACTGTGGTTCCTGACCAGCATTTTCTGTTTCAAGCACTTCAGGGACGTGGTTTCTCACCATTTTCATGATTTAAAATGGTTGAAACTAAGCCATGTGATGGGGATTGTTGGAATACAGTGAGAGATGACATAGCAATATGGGTGTGATTGAAAATGGGGTATATCCACAAGCGATTTCATGGGACAATGATGATACAGCATGGGATTTTGGGGTATCTTATTCTTAGAAAAAAACCAAAGTGGAAAGAACCAAAAGAATTCGGGGCATCTGCAGTATCCCCGCGCGAAAAAAATGAGACCATGAACATCGATACTTTTCACCCTCTTTGCCTAGGAACTTCGGCCATTGTTGCCTTTGAACATGCATTTAGAGAGATGACTTTAAATGCACTGCAAGTTCAAACCTGGCTGGAATCCAACAAAATTGTTGATTGCCATTAAACTGTTGAAAGTGGTGAAGACCTCACCCAAAAGTTTTGGTCGAAGTTTTGGGAATTCACAATCAGCCTATCCAATTTTCGTTCACACCCCCGTTGATCTTCCCACCTTTGTTGCTTGAAATCAATTTGTTGACTTTTTTTGTTAAATCCCCATGTTGGTAGGTTCAATCCGGACTTTCGTTCGTTCAATCATCGATTTTGATGGTTGAATATAGTTGATCTCAACTTTGCCAACTTTTTCTCATCATGGTTTCATTTTTCCTCCGCAAATCCCAACTTTCCTTGATTAAAACCATATTAAGTCAACATTTTGGTCCAAAAGTAGAGAATTAGGATCATCCAAAGATAACCTAAATACCGGGGGTTCCATAGTCATGGGGGTACCCTAAAATGGATGATTTATCATGGAAGATCCTAATCTATAAATGGATGATCACTAGGGGGTACCCCCATGGATTGGAAAGCTCCATATGGGATTCAACATGCTTCGATTAGGGTTCCCATTTTCCAACATCGTCATGGATTGGGGGTTGCTAAAAGTCATGTTGAATCCCATTTTTGTTGAAGTCCCGACGAAAAAACACCGGCGGAGGCCCCCTTGTTTTTGCCTCCTCCGGCCCCGGGATCGCCAGGGAGGTGCGATTGCGCACCGCACGCACCGAGTGGAACCTGGCGCTGGGAATCAACCAGCTGGGGTGAGACCCTCTGGTTAATGATGGTTAATGACGGTTAATCATGCTAGCATATGATCCAATGATGTTAGAATACAATTCATACCCTCTGGTAAACATACAGAAGAGCTATTGAACATGGCCATTGAAATAGTTGATTTACCCATGAAAAATGGTGATGTTCCATAGTCATGTTAGCTTGCCAGAGGGTAAACATTGATTTGGATCAAGTGTCGACATTGGGATCCTCATGAATTATAAATGACAATGAACATGATTGATATTGGGAATATAAGGTGATAACCATGAAAAACACGATATATGATATAGAAAGAGAAGTAGCTGATATCCATTGACATAGCAATGATAACCCAGGACAGTTCAAGGAATCGGATCCCAATTTTGTCATCCCCAGTGGCCCAGAGTAGCCCGTGCAGGTCGCGCACAGATCAAACGCTTGAAACCAGCCAAAAAACACATGTTCTTGTGTCTCTGGGCAATCAGAATGTTCCTTTAAAGAATTTATGGCTAATCTTGGATCTTGAAAACAACGCCATGGCGGCCCCCCCCTTTTTCAACGCCCAGAAACAAACGTCGGAGACACGTCATAGCAGACCTTGGGACAGGAGATCAATCGGTCCAATCGTGGATCAGCTGAACCCCCGATCCCAACAGCCATAGTTGATGATTTCATATAAATCCCATATAAATCCCGCAAGTATTCTTCCGTAAATACGAGTGGAACTATTCCACAATTCCATGTGGATTTTCCTTGAGTTCCAAGTTTTGATGCTTAAAACGCAGCAAAAAATCAGTTGAATCATGCTGAATCCATCGATCGTAAGTCCCCTATGGTTGCGATTCGCACCAAAATCCGATGCCGACGATCCTCCAAGTAAGAAATCGCAACTTCTTGCACCAGAGGCTGGTAAAGGGGGATAGAACTGATATAGTTACAGTAATTAGCCTCTGGTAAACTAACAACTATGGAAAGATCCACCATTTTATAGCTGGGTAACTATTTCAATGGCCATGTTCAATAGCTCTTTGTATGTTTACCAGAGGGTATGAATTGGATTCTAACATCATTGGATCATATGCTAACATGATTAACCATCATTAACCATCATTAGCCATCCTTAACCAGAGGGTCTCACCCCAGCTGGTTGATTCCAGGCAGGTTTATAAACCAACAGACATAACTTGGGTGCCTCAACTTGCTCAAAACCAGGCGACGTCTGTCGTAGCTTCTCGAAGAATTCCGGAGAGCGGGGGGCAGCCAGGGACCTGCCATGCCACAAAGCGGTCCAAAAATGGGACTAGCACCATCCAAAACTGGAAGAAAATTAGCTTTTAATGGGACAATCCTATATCAATGGAGGATTTATTGGGAAGATCCAATATAAATGGCGAAACCCTGGAAGAGCCTAGAATTAAATGGAGTTTTGTAGCTGGGCAAATCATCGAACTCAATGGGGGATTGCACCAATGATAGCTGGAAGCCATGGCCCATTTAGTAAGGTCGATGATTTGCCTATCAACAACGGTGGATTTTCCACAGCTACTTGAAAATTTCCTCGAGGCTAACGCATGAAGCATCAGGCATGGAGGTTTTACCACCTTTTTCCTGCACGTTTAGCCAAGTGATGATGTAAGAATCTGGGTATGGGTCAAGTCATTGGCTACCACAACAGTTGGATGGTGAATACAATAGACTAAAATGTGTGGTCTCATGGGTCTTACTTTTTGATCCATAACCATACATTGGGTATGCCATTGCCAGGTTACTGGAGGATACCGACTATTCGACCCATAGGTCTTAAAGGGGGCCGACACAAATAAGCAGCATTTCCAGCAAATCCAGAAAGAACTGGGATCTTGTTTAACCAAGAACAATTATATAGGATACCAGAAATTTTACATGGAACTCCCGAGAGGAATGGCGCTTTTAAATGAGAACACAATCATTGAAACCAATCCTTTTGGGGTTCCAGGTCAGTTTTCTTATGGTCATGACTGTGATCCATGTCCATTGCGGACTCCAAAGAAATATCGGAACATGTTCCATCCAAAGATATGCTTTATTTGTGCCCAACAACTTGGGAACACTCAAAAAATCGTCCCAGAATTGGTTGAAGGAAAATTCCGATCCATGGATCCGGTACTTCATGGCCGACCAGTGGTCCAAGCGTGAAGCTTCAGTACACCACAATCGGCTCGAAAAAAACGATCCACCACTGGAACGAGGTGGTGAATTTTGGTTACAAATGATGTAACCCACTGAGAAACATTGTGGACATCAAAAAAAATGTTGCATAAGCAATGGAAAACTCATCTACAAATAGTGGATTGTCGATTGCACTTGGGAAATCTTGGGAACATGTTCTTCTTATGGATCAACTGCTGGTAGCACTTGGCTCTCAAAAAAAAATGCCATGGTGAGATTGTGACCTGGTTGATGGTGGCTGGCTGACTCCAATACCCCAAGCACGTTGAAGAAATCAAAGCGCCACAAGACACATGGAACAGCATTCCATTCGGAGTCATCCATGTAAAAACAAACATGCCTCCTTTAGATTGATTAAATGATTAACCCAACGGTGAACCCCAAGGCTTTATGGGAACCACTGCTGAAAGTAGGTCCAATCATACTAACGGCACCCAAACATCATCCCAGGCCAAGGGGCAGATTTCTCTTTTGCGACCTGCGACGAAAACGGTCGGGGTCTTTTTTTTGAGTCGTGATTTCTGTCGGAAAAGATCCGAAAACTGTGTCCAAGTCTTGAAAACTTCTTGACACACCATTTTAAACTTAAATTCCAAGGATGGAATTGGCCAACTACATCGATTTTCACACAAAAAATCACTCAAATTGGTGGATATCTTGGACGAAATTGGGATCCAATGTCGCCCAAGACAACGATGTGCCATCAAGGCGCATCATCAAACACAGTGATGATAACAAGTTTGAAATCTAAGTGATTAAATTTCCTAAACTCGGGAAATACCAAGCTTCTTAAAACAGGGAACTCCCAAGTCACCATGGGTTTCAATGCTAAGTCATGGTCTTTTAACAATCAATACACCATCTTCCGTTCGGCCCGTTCTGGCCATGCTGAACCAGCTCTATGCCTAGCATGTATTGTTGTGTATTATGTATTGTTTAGTTTGGTTCGTTGAATTTGGGTAATTACCACCACATTTTAAGGAAAATCACCACATTTCTCATTAAAACTGCTACTTCATGGGTATACTCCGTTTTAAGATGTTTTAAATGTTTTTAGATAATGTAAAACAACAGTAAACCATCCCCAGTTTTGTACGTGGTATAAACCATCAAAATATGGGTGGTTTATTGTTGCTTTACTGACATTACACCCATAATTAACTGCCTGTAAATTGCGCACCTGTGCGCCTTCTGGATATGTTCGCACTGAGAGAACCAGTTGTTCTCCAGCGCTGACTCCTAAGGCTCATGCTTCAAAGTCAAGAACATCACTTGGTTTCTATTTCTGATTCAATTTATGGAGTAATCATACATGGGGATTGGGTTATCAGAATTTCATTGATATTTCTGATTCGATTTTTTGCGTGATCAACAATTGTTTCGATGGGAATTAGTATATATCACTCTCAAGCAGAAATATGGGTTTGTCTGAAAATACGATACCTCAAAATCCAATGGTTTATTACAATTTTCCAATTGAACAACACATTTTTTTTAAATATTTTCTGGTATACACCATTTTCAGACATAACCATCTACATGTATATATGTATACATAAATATGTATATATATATATGTATACATATATATGTATATATGTATACATACACATATCACATATATATATATGCATAAATACATTACATTACGTTACGTTACATTACGTTACGTTACATTACGTGATGTTACATTACGTTACGTTACATTACATGCATACACATAAACCCATGATGTCATTATGGGGTGAACAGAGGATGAACCCCCTACTACAGCAATCATCTACACTGAGGACACTATGACCAGGACGGTCAACCAATGTGTTAAGCCTTTGGAAATCGATGGCTAGCTGGGACATCCCCATTAAACATGGAGACTTTGATGGGAAGATCATGGAAAAATATGAAAATCCCTATAAATGGAAGTCTTAATGGGAAAACGCATAGGAAAATATGGGAATACATGAGACATCTTATTAAACATGGAGGAGGTTTAAATAGGAACATCATCCATAGAATCTACTGCTATGTTTGATTGCCGGAAGGTACATCCCCGATTTTTCTGTTGGTTTCTTGATGATATCATAATTTTCAGAGGTCACACATGATCATTTGCGTTCATTATCAAATCCACCTTTGACTCTTTTCATTGGTGAAATCCCTACTCTTTTGGGCAACTCGGAGAAGAATTATTTCGTGCTAGCCATGAGGATTTTTGCTGTTTCATGCGAATGTTGAAGCGTTTGTTGACGCCATGTGTCACAGGCTGTGCGACGTACTCTATGATCTCTGTTGACCCCCCTGCAACCTTGTGAAGACAGAGATAGGGGTCTTGAGTCAGCTGCACATGAACTTGACCACACCCTGTGGCTTGATCAGCTTCAGTGAGAACGTAGGTCTTCATCTTGGGTTTGCTCAAGTAATGCCGCTAGACCTTGTCTCTGACGGCGTTAGATGTTCGAAGCCTCATCGCTGCTGAGTGGAATCCATCCCACTCAACTCCGCTTTTTGGCAGTTCAAAACCACATTGTATCTCTGTTATATTCGCACTAGATCTCCAATATCAACATCACCACCATCACCATCATCACCATCATCATCATCATCATCATCACAATTATTGTCATTATTCCCCAACAGCGTAAGCTAATGGGGTCTTTAGCGCAGAATAGCTCCGGTGTGCACTGGTGCGGGCACCGGGTCGGGTTCAACGAGGTTCCGAAAAGGTTCCGGATCAGGTTCAACAGGGTTCCGCAAAGGTTCCGGAGAAGAATCCGGGAGGCTTTGGTGCAGAGCCAGGTCATGTTCAACAGGGTTCCGGAGAAGGTTCCAGAAGCGTTGGTGCAAAGCCAAGTCAGGTTCAACAGGGTTCTGGAGAAGGTTCCAGAAAAGGTTCCGGAGAAGGTTACGGGAGGGTTTGGTGAGACAGGTCAGGTTCAACAGGGTTCCGGAGAAGGTTCCGGAGACAGTTCCGGAGGGGAGGCTTTGGTGCAGAGCCAGGTCAGGTTCAACAGGGTTCCGGAGAAGGTTCCGGAGGAGGTCTGGGAGGCTTTGGTGTAGAGCCTGGCCAGGTTCAACAGCGTTCCAGAGAAGGTTCCGGAGAAGGTCTGGGAGACTTTGGTGCAAAGCCAGGTCAGGTTCAAAAGGGTTCCGAAGAAGGTTCCGGAGAAGGTGTGGGAGGCTTTGGTTCAGAGCCAGGTCAGGTTCAACAGGGTTCCGGAGAAGGTTCCGGAGAAGGTTCCGGGAGGGTTTGGTGCTGAGCCAGGTCAGGTTCAACAGGGTTATGGAGAAGGTTCCGGAGAAGGTTCCGGGAGGGTTTGGTGCAGAGCCAGGTCGGGTTCAACAGGGTTCCGGAGAAGGTTGAAGAGAAGGTTCCGGAGAAGGTTCCGGGAGGGTTTGGTGCAGAGCCAGGTCGGGTTCAACAGGGTTCCGGAGAAGGTTGAAGAGAAGGTTCCGGAGAAGGTCTGGGAGGGTTTGGTGCAAAGCCAAGTCAGGTTCAACTGGATCCGGAGAAGGTTGAGAAAAAATTGTAAAAATGAAACGTTGCGACTGTTGGGAATACCACCGAAGCTTATTTTATTATTGGCACTGTCGTCATTATTATCTTCATCATCCCATGATATCCAAAAATGTCACACCAAGGCACTGCTGTGGCGCGTCGTCGTGGCATACCATGCAGCAGCATGGCGCAGGTGTCGATGGCACCCGCCGAGACGCCCAGCAGCAGCGGCAGCTTGGGCTGGCGCGACGGGCGATCGGGAAACTGGGGGTGGCTGGGGATGACGCGGGGGAAGTATATAACAGTACACACGTTTATACGTATATATATATACATTTATATACACATGTATATGTAAATATATATATATACAGATAGAATAGAGAGATAGATAGATATTGTCAGATCAGATAGGATAAGATAAAGATAAACATTAAGAAAAAACTATACACAAAAAAACATAAGATCAAGATCAAGATAAGATAGATGGCTAGATAGCTAGATAACTGGATATAGAGAAACCTATATAGATATAAAGTCATCTGTATACAACTTTATATATAGTTATATACATACTTTAACACTTTATAAGACCTTACAGTTAAATGGGACGAAACTTGGTCACTGGCTTGCTTTGGACACACGACTTCACCCCAGAGAGGCCACAAATCCATAAGAGCTATAGGTCAAACAGTATTGACGCATCAAAAATCAAGGGCTTCATCAAACAAATAGGACACAGTGTTTGTGGGTCGACCATACAGTATGTCTATATTTATACAGTATGAAACAAATCGTGTATATATAGTCAATCATTTAAACACCAGTTTTTATAACATGATTTATTTAAAGCAGGTGTATTAAAACATAGTTTTTGACCAGTGCCTGCTTTTGACCAATAGCCCTATGACTTGAAAATCACTCCAGAAGTTCCTGGACTTTAGCCTTGATCATTGACAGAGGAACTGCGTCCACTGGTGGTTTCCAAGGCCACATGGTTAATTATGAAATATGTACAGTAATATGATATATATATGATGTATATTATGTATATATTAATTATAATATAATAAATACATATTAACATATAGTGCATGTTGTTTTTTTATTAACGTTACAACCCCACCCCACCCCAACCCCATGGCACCACAGAATGCAACGTTACCACCAGTGAAGCTACTGTCCAAAGATGGTGAATCTTAGCCTGCCAAAAAATCTACCTGGCCTGGTAAACTAACATAGCTATTGAAAATGGCCATTTATAGTCAGTTTTCCCATGAAAAATTAGGTGATTTTCCATAGTTATGTAACAGTTTACCAGAGGGTAATTAGTAGCTGGTTAGTACATTTTACCACTGCTAGCTAGTTCGTATCTAACCAGCCGGTTGACCCCGCAAAGGGGACGTTGGATCATGACTCGCAATCCATCCCGGTAACATGCAAAACGGCACCACATCGCCGCCCTTGTCGCTGTCAACGACCGTCACTGGGATCTGCCCGGAGAGCAAAATGTGCAAAATGCAGCCTGCGGACCAGACCTCGGAATGGGGATTTCAAGGGCATGGGGTATATCATGGAATATGTATACCCATTGGGTGTATATATATATATGGGACTATGATGTATATTATAGTCCCATTATACCATGGGTTTACTGGGAACATAAAGGGACTATAATATACACATTGGGTATTTTGCAAGGAAAACGTCTGGTATTTATGATGATTTAGTCATCAAACTGGACATGTGCGGGTTTTTGTTGGGAAGGTTATCATTCAGCATTTGAGGTTTGTTCGGGAGTGGAAGACTTACTCCCTTACATGGCATGGGTAAAACGATGATAAACCATGGGATACCGTATCTGAAACAAATCCGCATGGGTTATACACAGTTCAGCTTGCTATGGAAAATCACCATTTGGAATAGGTAAATCAACTGTTAATGAGCCATTTTCAATAGCAAACTGTAACAGCCATTACCAGAGGCTAATCCTGCAGTTGTCACGCCGATTGGCACCAAAGTCCACAGCGAGTTGGAACATTTTGGGTGAATTTTTGAAAACACGAAACATCCATAACTGGTTGGTGGTTTCAACCGACCCCTCTGAAAAATATGAAAGTCAGTTGGGATGATGATTATTCCCAATATCATGGGAAAATCAATCCAAATTCCATGGTTCCAGTCACCAACCAGTGTTTGTTGGTTGAGAAAAACCATGAATTCATCCCCATTAACGAGTTCGTTACATCTACCATAAACCATAGAATTCATCCATAAACATCCCATCTTTGTAACCCGTTCTGTTTTACCCAGCAAAAAAAAGCAAAACGCAGAACGCCATCAAGGCCCAGTAACATCCCCTGCTTGCAACAGAAGAAGCAGCTCCTGCAGCATCCGTAAAGATCATGAACCCGAACTTGGTTGACCATGGTTGGAATATGGTTGGAAACTTGATAATATGTATAGTCATAATATAACTTGATAATATTACATATCATTATTATATTATATGATCATTTCCGAAGAAACCATGGTTGTTTTCCAATTCTATGGAAAACTGAGCCGGAGGACAACTACCCATGACCATGTATGTTGCTGAAGCCTTCCAATTTTCAATTAATCAATAATTCTCCATTTATTTTCTCATGAATTAATAATATGGGGGGTCCCAATATAGGGATATCTCCCTTGATAAATGGTACCCACCAATGAGTACACAACCGGTCTATTAATCCTGGGCCATGTTTGATGACACCGGAGGGTATCCACAAACTATCGAACAATTTATTGTAAATTTACCACAAATATATGCCATTTCCCATAGGCATATTCCATTTTAACATCTCATATCATGATATAAGAACCCCCAAAAACGATAGAGACACGTGTTTCCAGATGAAAAAAGACAATGTTTCCTCCATATCGTCGTCCAAGACATTGTCCAACAGTTTACAACATTTTCTATAAATCAGTTTGGGGGTTGCTGATCAATCATATGGAGATTTCCTGCAATGGGGGTACCCCAGGTTATCATCAATTTCTAGTCCTTTTTTTTCCACTATAAACCAACCAGCTATTGGGGTACCCCCATGACTATGGAAACCCCCATGTTTGGTGGATACCATGACAACATGATGGATGGGGATACTAATCATCTATAAATCTAGGATTTGATGATGGATTTAATGGGTTTAATGCCATATGGGTTGATAAGAAATGGTGGATATAATGGGGAATTTCTAAGGGTTTTAATGGTTTTACCATGACAACATGATGGACTGGTTGGTGGTTTATTTTCCATAATATATGGGATAATCGGATAATCCTTCCCAACTGACGAACTCCATCATTTTTCAGAGGGGTTGGTTGAAACCACCAACCAGTGGATAATTAACCATTATTAACCATTATTAACCACCATTAATGGTCATTAACCACCATTAACCACCAACCAGAATAGTTCTTATGGAAGGATAATGCCGGGATCTTAATGCCACAGGGGTCTCCCGTCCTTGGCCCGTCGCGAGGAGGAATCCTGTCCCACCGATGAGATGGAGGAGGTCTGTCCAAAGTCCTGGGATGCGAATGGATCTGGTTATGCCATAGGAAAACCATAGGAAAATGGTGGTTTACTGGAACTTAATGGGATTTAATAGGATTTAATGGGATCTAATGGGTACCCTCTGGTAAATTAACAAAGACCCTGGCAGTCATCGGGGTTGGAAGACTAGTTTCCATTAAAAATTGGTGATTTTCAGGGTCTATGTTTATAGCTAGGAAATGAATTTCCATTTTTATAGCTAGGAAAATCCATCTAATATTTTGGTAATTTATAATGGCAATATATTGGTAATATATGGGTAAATGGCAACATATTGGCAATATATTGGTAAGATATTGGTTATATAGGTATCTGTTATTATATTGGTAATTTATAATGGCAATATATTCCATATATAGGTGGTAGTAATATATGAAAGGGTAAATGGTGGTATCGTCTCCATATTCTTGGTAAATATTGGAAAATCAAATGGGAATTGAATGGATCTATAATCTAATAGATGGTAATATATGGGTAAATTATCATGGGAATGTCACCAGAATATTGGGAACATAGCGATGTAATGAGATGCCAAAAATAACATATGATCTGGGTCAAACATATCTGAGGATATATGCATTCAATAGTTGATGATATTGGGAGAACATATTATATCTAGGGTTGGTGAATGAATCATATCTGGGCAAGTGATTAAGCATATTTAGATTTAGGGATTCTATAGTTGGTAGCTGTACATAATTGTTAAAGTTACTCTCTGGTAAGCTAATATAGCTGTAGAAAATCATCATTTTTACAGGGGAAGTCAACCATAAATGGCAATTTTCAATAGCCAACTGTGAAATTACCAGAGGGTATATTACTGACCTAGGGATAAGGCGATATTGGGATAACCTTTCTCTTCCCAACATTGACACAGTGAGGTCACCATTGCAAGTTCCAGTGGTGGAGATATTGAAGTTCCCATACGACCATAGGCGCCCCATATGCCAACTTATGGGGGTTAAAATACCCTGGTCTGCCAAAATGGCTGATTTGCCTCGTTGGGACTTGATGTGCTAATGTGTAAGTCCTGATGCAGGGCAATATGATTAAACCAACATGAGAAGGGATGGCGACACGGAAACTTTCCCAATGCCACCACAGCCACCCCAAAAAACCTTTTCACCCCAGAAATCATCTTGAAGAAACGTCACTAGTCATGATAGTGAGGTCAGTAGGGTAGGTCAGTCGTGTGGACGGATTCACAGAACCCAGATAGTCTTGGATGCAAGTTTCAAGGGCCCAAAAAACGATAAGCTATTTGACAAGCCTCATTATTGGAGAGAATACGGTTTTTTCACTTGCTTTTGCTAGCAAATTGAAGTAGAACCATTGGCAAATCTTTGTTGGACCGGCTAGATGCAAACTCTGTTTCTGGCGTCAATCTAAAATTCAAGCTTGAAGCGTTCCCAAGAACATAGAGCGGCTAAATTACTCTCCACCAGTCGGTTTTATAATCCAAGAATGAAGCTCTTCAGCCGTTTTTTTGGTTCAATACATCCGGGGATACCACGGGTAATTGTATTCCTTGATGCACAACGGGTATCTGGATAATTCTTGACAAATCCCAGTGAAGACATGTTTGGTGCAGTGCAAGAGTTATCTATGCTTGAGGTGACAGTTTGGAAGTGCTGATATAACCAACATGAGTTGCAGGGGTTATATCCCAACATATGGGGTTTATTGTCAAGACCACAGATTTGGGAAATCTTGGGCAGGATCATACAATACTAACGGCAGTTGTTGGATGTAGTTTATTTGCCACAAATGCCACAGTTATACGTAGCTATATTTAAAGATCAATTCATCATAAAAAAGGGTGTCTTTCTGTTGCAATGTTAAACTACCAGAGGGTAAACCTCCAGTTTGAGCATGGCCAATCTTTGATATCTTGCAAACGATTCAAATTCAAATTCAGTTGATTAAGGCAAAAAGACACCATATGTACAAAGATGCGGATTTCTGAGTTGTTTGAGACTACCCAATTCACCAGTCATGTCAGCTCTATCCAAAGTGTGTTGGTTAACATATCCATCACCGGTTGCAGCTACCCAACTCGCCCACTGGCCTCGGAGGTCTTACGTTGCAACGTCGGGGAAGGAGACCTCGTAGAGCTGATTTCGTGGATTCTTGGTAAAGATACATGGGAGCCACGGTCCTGGAGCTCAACAAGCTTAACTTTTTAATCCCGCGGCTGTGCTAAGGACTTTTCGTGGGAGGTTTCGTATTGGTTTTATAGAGATCAAGTTCCCAATTTTACCAATTCACTCCCGCACCTATGGTATGATTGTAGCCTGCATCATCCTATGTCCCAGTTTGTTTGTTGGTTATAAACCATTTCTGGTTGGTGGTTTCAATCCCTCTGGAAAATATTAGTCAGTTGGGAGTATTATTCCCAATATATGGCAAAATAAAGAATGTTCCAAACCACGAACCAGATTTTTATCCAATGTTGTAGCATTAGTTGCTGGCTAGCTGCCGGTGAAGCCCCATCATTTCCCATCAAAATCTCCCAGTAGATCACTATAAAATTATCCACGATACACTGGGCGTCATCCTTATTGTGGTTGGTGAATTCCACTACAGTAATTACCAACATCACAAAAAAAAACGCCAAGTCAGTACCTCGCGACTGGCACCGCTGCTACGTGTGATGTCATGCGTTGTTGCCTGACAGTGTCTAGCCACCAGTGCTCAGTGGGCAGGGCCTGCATCCGCCCTACTTCTAGCGGGCGCTAGACCCACGGTGCCTGATTGCTTTGCCAAAGTTGTCCCTTGTGAGGACGTTGCTGAGGCTTGGCAAGCCCACATTTTTCATGAGCACCCCTCCATCCTGGAGAGCCTCACTGATGGCGGTTGTGACCGATGTATGGCTCCTTGCATTCCTGTATGCCTCGATCTCCTCTGCAGTGAGGTCGGAGTCTTTGAGGTCAGCCCACGGTGTCTCGTAGCCAGACATTCGAACGACGTGGCGCATGGTTAAATTTCCATTATAAACTACCAACTAACGATTGAATAACTAATTATACAATGACTATAATGGCTACAATTAATTCCTATTCATATCTGATCAATATCCCATTAATATTCCATCAATATCCCATTAAATTTCAACATGGTAAATCTTAGATAGTTGGCGAAACAAGCTAATTTTCAACTATATAGGCTATATTTATATCCCATTAAAATTGACATTGTGAATCTTAGATAACTGGCAAAAAAGCTAATTTTCAACTATATAGGCTATATAGGCCATGAATCCCACTTATATCCCATCACAATCTGGTTATTTAACATAGCCATGGAAAATCACCATGCTATTAATACGTAAGCCATTCATTTCATGGGCCATCAATACCATGGCTATGTTAAATAACCAGAGAGTAATATCGGTTATTCATGGCTATTATATCCCCATGATATCTGGTTAAATGGTTAAACCACCATTTTTCATTGGCTAACCGACGAAAAGGCCATGAATCCCACTTACCCTCTGGTAAACTAACATAACTATGGAAGATCACCATCTTTGATAGGTAAAACAACTATAAACGGGTCATTTTCAATAGCTATGTTAAATTACCAGAGGGTATATCCCATTAACATTCAATTCCACAGTTCCGTGCCGTCCCTGACCCACCTGTGAAGCTGTGTGGAATCGGTCCGGCGCAGCATGCAGGGCGCGGCCGTCGCAAGCTGGGCGTAGGAGCTACAGACCTGGGAAATCCCCGAGGGATGGAGAAATCTATATCTGGTTGGTGGTATAGCTACCCCTCCGAAAAATGATGGAGTTCGTCAGTTGGGGTTACTATTCCCAATATATGGAAAGTCAGAAAATTCCATGGTTCCAGTCACCACCAACAACCAGATATGGGGTGGAAATCTATAGAAATCTATGGTATCTCTGGAGAAATCTAGGACACATCATCATATTCCCCATGAAATATCATGAAATGGCAAGATTGGCAGAAATTTGGAAGTTTCCCTCCTGCAAACCTTAGCTGTGGAAAATCCACAGCTAAAATGTCGATCATTTTTCGGAAACCCCCGATTTATCGCTTCTGCAGCTTCCGCGACTGTGGAGATCTTCCAGGTCACACTCTTCTCCGTCGTGATGCTGATTGATATGTCTCATTTCAGATATCAAGGAGATATCAAGGAGGTTTAATGTCTTCAATCCTCCATATGATTCCCCCCTATGGGTATGCTTTTTGATAATTCAACGGCAACAAAAATATGGGGTGTCTCTGGTACCACTTTAGAACCGGTGAGTTTAGTGGCAAAACATGGTGAGAGATCAACCAATTGGCAACTTTGCTGGATCAAATGGGATCAAATGGGAACGCCCCAAATTGGAATATCATCCGAATTTTTGACATCTTAAGATGGGACGGACTGCATGACAACCTTGGTCAATTTTCGTGGGCCGTTCTCTAATATTGCCATGAGTTGGAGGGAGAACTATTGAGAAGGATGGCTTTGATTGCTTTAATGTGACTTCAAGCAATCTAATGACAATTTCTTCGAACCTTTTTGAGCCTTTTTGGTGGCTACTGGGCATGTTTTTCCCGTGCAGAATCCGTATCAAGCGTTACGATCATCCGTATCACCCCGTCCATCCCCAAAGGAACAAAAACCAACGACCCACGTTGGCTGGCAAGGTCCGCCATGCTGCCTGATATTACTATTACCTCCAGTAATTGAATCTGGCTATTGAACATCACCATTAGTTCAATGAACATCCCATATCTTTCCATTCAAAGTTGGGATGTTCCCCAATCTGAAACAGTACCTGAGGCTATTGTGGCTTCAACACCAATGTCATTTTGCTGCTCAAGGAGACCAGTGGATACCCGGTAGTCAAACACGGCTTGCTTGAGAATCCCCCATTGATAGTTGATTTTCCTATGAATAAACATATTTACCGGTGACTTCCCAGCTATGATGACACCAGTTGCATTTTTTCACCAAGTCACCCCTTGGCACTCGGGTGGCAAACACACCGAACCTGGCCAGTGTTGTATGGTTCTCCCCACCTGGTGAGTGGGTAACACCAGTTATAAGTAGGGTAAGTAGGGTTAATTTTCGTTAGAGCTGCACAGATAACATACTTTTAATTACTGGGGTGAACCAAGTATCATAATAGAAAACAAAACTGATAATAATAACAATAGTCTATATTATGATATATATATATATTATATATATATCATACTATATATATACATATCATACTATATATATATATCATAATATATATATAATTATGTCTATATATATACATATCATAATATATATATATATCATAATATATATATATCATAATATATATATAATTATATATATATATATATATATATGTATGTATATATATATAATAATATACACTATCCATGTGGAGAACTTGGTCATCCATCTTCATCGGGACACATCAATAGAAATCCATCATAAATCCATATACACTCCAGTATTCAAACATGGCAATAGGACATCCTTTATGCAGGGCAAATCATTTCAAATCTCCATTACTATCCTATTAATATAGTATGATTATCCATCATTACGCGCATTAATTCCTCCATATTTTTGATACATTAAGAATCCTGCCATTATCCATCATATTGTCATGGGAAAACCATTAAAACCCTTAGAAATCCCTCATTATATCCACCATTTCTTATCAACCCATATGGCATTAAACCCCTTAAATCATATCAAATCCTAGATTTATAGATGATTAGTATCCCATCATGTTGGCATGGTATCCACCAAACATGGGGGTTTCCATAGTCATGGGGATACCCCAATAGCTGGATGGTTTATTTCATGGAAAATCCATCTATAAATGGATGATTTAGAAATTTAGGGGTACTCCTATGACTTGGGAAACATCCATTTCCAATTTCCAATCCCCACGCCGTGCCTAGGGAGTTTTGGATTCCCAGTGGTGCCAGTAGCGGCAGCGTGGCGGAATTTTCGGTGGCCGGTTGGGAGGCAGCCTGGGAAAAGCTGGGATTCAACAGGATTCCAAGCATCAAAAATCGTTCATAGAAAAAAACCATGGGATTTCAGGATGATTTTTCACCATACTGGGATTCAACCAAGCATGTGAACTTGACCAGCCGACCACCAACAAAAAGCTTTGTGATCGTGATTAAGAAATGGGGTCTAAGCAAGAAAAAAGGAGATCTTGCTGGGATGTCTTTTTTGGGGGAATCATAGTTCTTGGATACCAACAGGAACTCGGTGACATTTTACGACCAATCCACAACGCGGTGACATGATTGGGTCGTAGGGTCAAGTTTCTAAGTGGTTTCGGGATCTTTTTACCGATTTGCCACAGCAACAAATCAGCAAAGAAAAAAATGATCCTTTAATATCTTTGATGGTGAAGAATCAACACTTTTGCAAAATAACCTCTAGTCATCAAACATGGTTTTCTGGCTCTTCCCATTCAAATGCCCATTCATCGGGATGTTTTTTCCTCAGCGGGTACTGGAGGGTGATCCGAAGCTCCGTCTCAACAAGTTAGGTGGTCCTGCCATAGAGGTTGGTCAAATTGTCAACGTCCACCATGTTTGCTGTGTAATTCCAGCTTCGCTGCGAAATCATCACCAAGTTTTTGTGGAATCATCCCATTTTCGCTGGTCGAAAAGGCCACAGACTGCAACGCTTATTTTGCTGAAACAAGTGACGTTGAGGATGCCCGGGATCAGCTTTCGATTCAGACCTCAGGAGGATAGGTGATGTTTTTTGGAGAAAAACTGAAAAAAAGTGGGGCGTCATCCATAATTCATCATCCATAATTCATCATCCATAATCCGTCTCTAGATTATAGAATTATATTAAAACCATTCATCATAATTATCAGCCATAACCATCCATTCTCCATCGCTGAAAATTCAGGGATCCTGTGCTGCACTTTTGAGGCTGGAACCATGGATGGAGTGATGGAATTGAACCAAAAAGTGGGATTCATCTGGATTCGTCACAGCTTCATGAAACAAGGGTAGTAGGTAGCCAGGAGAGGAACAGTCATGAAGCCCACCTCGGCAAGCGTCATTTTTTTGTGTATGATATTATTGAAATCGCTGGGACCGTCTCCTTGGGGTCGTGAGAAGAACATCTTCTGCTTCTGGAATAGCTGGAACGATCGGACATTTTCTGGATATCAAACATTCATCCATTAGAAACAATCGTCCACCCCCCCAGCTGGTTGCAAGGGGAGGCTTTCCGTTGTAGCTTTGTCTGAAAATAGGCCACCCCTGAATAAAATTGTTTGTCATGATTTGTCCAATGAACATTGCCATTCTGCGCTGATCGCCAAATTTTGGGCAAACCCAAAGATCTTATTGTTGATCATGCATCCCATTCTATCCCATTCTATCCATTATATCACATCATCTCCCATCCTATTACCCTCTCGTAAACTAACTAGCTATTCAAATTGCCATTTGTAGTTGATTTACCTACTAAAAATGCTGATTTTCCATAGTTATGTTAGTTTACCAGAGGGTATAGCCCATGATAATCCATCATGTCCCCATAAAAGTCTGGATCTATCACCGTTCTGCCCCATCTCGAGGAACTCAATCCCAGGTCCATTAGCTTCAACTGGTCGCAATAGCAAGAGCCCGACTCCTCGAGAGCTGAAAATGTCAACCGGAACTACCCTCCAGTGTCAAACATGGCAAGCTGGGAATCTATAAATGGAGGCGAGATTTTTGCTGGGAAAATCATCTATAGATTTTTGGGATTTCCATTGCCATGTTTGAGGAGATCGGAGGGTATACAAGTGGATGGTTTTACCAACAAAAACAGATGCTGAAACCGCAGAGGTTAATAGAGGGCCGAGCGCATGGTGTTCCTAACGAACTCGGGCGCAATGTTTTGTTAGCCCACAAGCATGCCCAATCTCATATACCGGGGAACCTGTTGTTTAGCTGGTTGTTTAGCTGGGTATATAGTTTGTATCCCCAACTATGGTTATATCCCCACTATGCTTCATTGATGCTGAGTACATATCAATTATGTACATAAAATTACATAACCGATTCATATAGTATTGCATTACATAACTGGTAACTATATATATACACATATACACATACTATCGGGGATGTGTACATAGTTGTATGTATATATATATTATACTGGTTGGTGGTTTCAACCCCTCTGAAAAATATTAGTCAATGGGAAGGATTATCCCATATATTATGGAAAATAAAACATGTTTGAAACCAGCAATCAGTATATATATATATAGATATATAGTAGCTAGCTGGCTTCATGGTTTACTTCCCCAATTAATTTGGCACCACCGTCATCTCTCGCGAGCCGCGACAAGCCGCCTTCTTTCGGGGATGGGTGGCAAAGCGCATGTTCTCCAGGTGCACGTTCCTCAGGTCACCGATTTCGCAACGGAAATGAGGACGAAACCAAGAACAGTTAAGAGATTAATGCAAAAATGCCTAGATATACTCATCTAATATGGGGATCTGATTGGATGTAATGGCATGTAGAAGCAATAACATTATTTAAGGGTTTCAGTTGACAAAACAGCGTGTACCCTATTTTAAGCCCCATTTAATGCAGAAAATCATGATCAACGATGGGATTTTGGGGTGTCCTATTTTTGCAAAACCAGTTAAAGAGGGATGGTCATCCAACCAATCAACGGGATGAGGTGTGGGGCAACGTATGAATCAATAGCGATCATCATAGTAGGAAAGATCTGGGTAAATTAAAATATTGCACTCACCTGAATTAAGGCCACCAACTTCTTGCGGTCCCTGCCCACCCACCTGAATTAAGGCCATTTGGGGATGATTTCCCTTATTAACCATGATTCCAGGGCTCGGTCGCAGTGAGGTCGTTATAATTTACCCAGAAAGATATCAAGTCCCCAACCACATTAAAAGTCATTGGCACCATTGGCATCATATTCCATGAATTTCCCACTAATGCTGGTGACGGGCATCGACAAACTTATTATTTGAAACGCCCTTCAACCAGAAACTTTTTCCCCTTGGAGTATCTGTAATGGGATATAACCGACCACAATGAGTTTTTCAAACTGACATGCTCAACACTGGACCTGGGATTTAAGCGGATATAAATCTTGAAAAGACCTTTTCATTTTCACTATTTCCCTGGTTGGTGGTTGACCTACCCCTCTGAAAAATATGACTTCGTCAGTTGGGATGATGACATTTTCCTAATATATATGGAAAGTCATAAAATTCCATGGTTCCAAAGCACCAACCAAACCACTATAGAAAATGGACAATCACCATTTTCAATGGGCAAATCCACTATAAACGGCCATTTTCAATAGCTATGTTAAATTACCAGAGGGTAACCACTGTTGAGATTTCGAAGAAAAAAACGATTTCATATGGATCCCATGGTACGATTTCCTGATGCCCAGCAGGTGCCGCCGCAAAAAAACCTCAAGTTCCTTTCATGACATGTGACCGTTTTCTGGCCCATTTTTGGGTTTTTATCTGATTTTCAGACACACACACACACATTTTTAAGCTACACTCGGGTAAAGTAACGAACTCAGCGTTTTCTATAGATTTCAGCTGGCAGACCCATGTCTCAAGAATGGCTCTCGAACTATTTCTGTAGATGGGTTTGTCTGAGACTAGGGTACCCCTAAAGGCTATTCCATGTAATTTATCTTAAAAGTGTAATGCTGTAAAATGATAGCCAGGAACAGAGAACCCTCGGCTTCTAACAGATGTTCAATGGTGCATTGATGTGATTGCAAAACATTCTTAGAAAAACATGGTTTATCTTAGGATGTCCTGTTCACCCACCCTCCTACTTCCACAAAACAACAAAATCATGATCCTGTATCTGGGTTGGATATGACCGAGCACCGTTTCAAGTAATTTTGCCCATATTCCGTGAGCAACAAAGACAAAGGATTTTTCCAATAGCTATAGGGTGTCTCCTGTCCACCCACAGCACCCACTTCCACAAAATTTTACCATGCCCCCATGCCCCTTTTTGGGATGAATTTCAAAAGGATTCCTTTTTCAAAAATGCCATGGCATTTTCGCGGAATCCGACCGGGCTCCCACAAGCTCCACAGGAGTTTTCGGTTCAAACATGTCACTTTCGGGGAGCTGACTGGTCGATAAAATGTCGAATTCCTTCCGACCTAACATATCTGCATACATACCCCAAACACAGACCCCATATACTTCTAATACCTGTATGTATATCACAAATAGCTTGTACTCCACGCAGAATGGTGGTAAAACAGCCTATTGATAGCCATAGTGATGTAAAGTGGTAGCCGCAGCAACCCCGTTTGCCGGAGAGTAGCTGGTGAGTAGATATTCCCATGAAATTCCAACCAACCAGCAAGTACACTCTGGTAAGCAACTGGGCACAAAGCGCATTTTTTTCACTCGCGAGTGTGCACGCTTTGGCCAAGTGTTTCAACAACTGGAGAGGTGCCAATGACTTCTTTTCAGTTTAAGAATGACGCCACAGCCATTGCATGCACCGAAAAGTTAATCTAACATGTCTAAACATGTATATGTATATATATATATATGTAGATACCTGTAAATATATTTGTATATTTGTTTATATGTATCTATGTATATATTGTAAATATATCTATATGCATATATATATATATGATATATGTATGTATATATGTATATATGTATATATGTATATATGTATATATGTCTATATGTATATATGTATAAATTTCTACATGTATATATGTATATATGTATCTATGTAGATACGTATATATGTATACGAACGGTAACATGCCCCCCCAACCCAACCCTGATGTTCACGAAGCATAGATGACGTGAGCAAGTTGATAGGAATGTTAACATGCCCCCCCAAAATCTCATATAAAAAGGCAAAATCAAGGGTTTCGTTACCAGTGGCCCGGGCTTGGTGTTGGGAACTAACATAACTATGGACAATCACCATTTTTATAGGTGGTAGAAACTTCCCATTCCCAGTCATGGGTGGTTTATGACATTGTTAAATCCCCATGATATCCATTCAAATGACTTCATTTTCAGAGGCGAACAAACCCGAACCACCCCTCGACATCCAGCCCGGTCGCTGATGCGCAATCGACAGACCTTTGACCAGTCACCCGGTCAGCTGGCGGACATGGAGTCGAAGAGAACATATTTGCCATTGGATGATGGTTTCGTTGTATGGGGGTTTCCTTAATGGGGAGACCCCAAAATGGATGGTTTATAATAGAACATCCTATTTAAATGGATGATTTGGGGGTTACCCCTATTTCAGGTAACCTCCATATATCCAAATTGTCACTATTTGCCATCAGAGTTTTTGTTCGTTATATCATCATCAATAGATGGGTTTAAGAGAATATCTACACGAAACCATGGGTTTTACCATCAAATATAGAGGCTTGTGGTTTCAAATTTCCTTGCAGCCAATCCAATGAATTTGTTTCAAACAACATGTGTGACTGTATTTGGGGGTGGTTTGGGGATTTAAACACTTCTCAAAAGGTATTTCGAGGACTAGGGTACAGTTTTAACAGAAGGAAAATTGTTGATCGTTGAACCGTGGACAATAGGGCTATGAGTAATGAACATCAATATGGCTACGAATCATTGTTGTGTTTATGCTCATGGGTTGGTTTGTCTGGGAAAAATACAAGAACCAATGGGTCTTGCAACTTAATTGGTTGGAGTTTCCTCCATTTTTTCCGGCAAATCTGGGATTGAGGGACCCTGGTTGATTCATGAACCATGATGGATATTGGAACACATGAACGCATGAACACCATCTCAACTTCACCACGGTCTCACGGATATAAACCAGGCCAAGTCGACAAGAATGATGTTTGGCTTTGCATTCTTGACAAACCTCAAACGGTTTCTGGTTTCAGATCCTAGAAATGAATAGAAATGACCTGTTTATTCTTGTGGGTCCAAACAAATACCCCAGGTTGAAACAGGCCAACTGCATGTGAAGCAAGTGAAAGTAAATGTCCCGTCGATTCGTTTCAAACATCACCGTGTCACCGTCAAATAAAAAGCCATGGATTGGTGATGTCTGAACAGAGATTGTCCGCAAGGTGGTTTCGATGCTCCGAATGTTCGTGCTAAAATTCCGAAATCCACCAGCACCGAACATCTGGTTATTTAACATAGCCATGGAAAATCACCATTTTTAATAGGTAGACCATCTATTTCTATTGTCCATCAATACCATGGCTATGTAACAAATAACCAGCACCTAACAGATCTATACAGATCTCGAGTATTGATCCTCATCGCACATTTCCCAACCCCAAGCCGCCAAGGGTCCGTGTAGGTAACCAATCGCCAGCAGTATGGCTTTGGTGGCCTGGCGGAAATGGAGCGTGCCAAAAAGCTCCAATGTTTGGTCGTTAATACCCCACCAGAAGATCCCGAACTGATGGATTTTGTTCCCCATGAAATCACAATCATCAACCATCAAAAAAACATTCTTTTATCACCTGTATTCCCAATATATGTTGATGTTAAAACCCCCCAAAAATACTGTAAAATCTCACTCAATTCCAGAACTCATCATCATTTCTCAATTCTATCCTATATTTGATTGTTATAAGTTGAATTTCTATAATATTCCCTATATTTATCACCTATATTCCCAATATAAGTTAAATTTCTATGATAACCCCTGTAAAGGACGGTTAAGTCAGTGAAATCCCCATTTCTGCGAGTTCAGCACCACTCCGCGGTAGATCGGTGCCAAGGCGCAGCCGCCGCGTCGCGCTCCGAGAACTGTGTGTCTGAAAGGATCTTCTCCAGCAAGGAGGGACCCGAGAGGAACCTGGTCCCCAAAAAGAAGGAAAGTCCACATGAGAATTGGGATATGAAAATGGGAGATTAATGGGTTTTTAATGGAAATTATTGGGATATTGTTGGGATATAAAAATTAGGAATATGAGGATTGGGATATTAATGGGATATTTTGGAATTAATGGGATATACAACGGGAAAAACCATGGGGAATGCTAACAAAGGGAGATTTCAGCAGCAAACAGGAGGATTTAGGAAGAAAAAACATGGATTTAAGTTGGTTTGATTTTGATCAATCCTGAAACTGGAATGCAAGAATCACTTAATATTTGATTATAGAGGATTAGAATGGATTAGACAGTTTAACTCGGGACATGATGATAACCAGAAATACTGATGATTATCACGCACCATAAATGGGGAATTTACCTGGGACATAGTGTGGATATAATCGAGCTGATGAACATTCGCAGAAGTATTCAACAGTCATTTAAAAGGAATTACAACAGCTTTAGCCATCAACAAAGATTATAAGGACTAGCTGGGCTTGTATTCTGCTAAATATATCTAATATATCTAAACACGAAAAACCATCCAAGATTCACCAGAAATCACTCATTTGCATGCTTTTTGATATATCCGTCCTGCTGGCCGGTTGAAGCGTTGCACGTCCAAGCAGGTTCATCCCGAGAATGGAGAATCCAGATGCTTTTTTTTTTTTGGAATTTGGAAGGAATCATACGGAACTTTCAATGAGATAAATGTGGATTTCAACAATGAGAATCAACATGAAACTGCGTGAAATTCGATTTCTTCAGAGAAAAATAATTACAAAAAAGGGCCAAACATATTTCAATGCATGACTGGTTGGGAAAAACAATGCTTAGGCTCGAAAATTGTTCTTTTGAACGCCACGAACCGGATCAACATGTGGACCGCAAACCAACAACCGCAGGGCAACATCAGCGAATGGAACCGATGCAACCAACAACTATAGAATATGGTTGCTCTTCAAGTGGATCGTTGTGTGTTTCACGGGATGCAAAACTGAAATACCTAGACTGGTTCTTCTAATGGCTATCAACCATTGAATGTCCATTCGCCAGTTTTTTGGTGCGTTCACTTTCATTGAATTGTAAGGTGCGTTCACCACCTTGGGATGCTTTTGATGACCCAGTCTGTGGGGCACCGTGTCACCAAGTCCTCCCTCTCAAATTTCATCAATTTAGCCTTCGGTATGTGGCGATCATTGCCAAAAAGCTGGAGCGAGTCTATTATTGTTTCGAATGATCTTTTTGATGCTAAAAAAATGTATGTGTTTTCAGTGCTCAACATCCCATCAATCACCACCCAACTGGGCTTCCCATGAACCACGGTTTATCCAGGTCGTCAAGTGGTCATGTGGTCCAGTGGCTGCAGAATTTGATATCCTGGTGAACATCAAAACTAGCTGGTAGATGGATGTTTATCCCCACAAAGGGAAACGGAGATGTATGGTGCTATGATGGCTATGGGTTCAGAATTCATCGGCCCCCATTTTGAGGATGCTGAAACATCTACCAGCAACCCACAGAATTTTGTGGGTCTGCTGGTGCTACATCTTTCACCGAAATCGTCAAGTGGCTCAAAGACTTGGTAAACATGTTCTTCGTCTTCAAAGGCGTCGATCAGTCGACCTCAGAAAAGGGCCGAATCTTGAAGAGAACATCACCTTTGAGAGCGACAACTTTGCGATTTTTACCGACAGAAATTGGATGAGAAATGTCGATCTCACATGAACTCACCGCAAAATCTGGGGGCTTTTCACATGGTTTAAACCAACAGCAAGAACATTCACGACCAATATTTTATGCTTACTGACCAGCACATAGGCATGAATTTTCCCCCAAAGAAAGAACATGCGTTTGAGCAGAAATCTACTACGCCAGACACTCATACACACACACACTTACACTTGGGCAACAACATGCAACAACTATCTTCTCTTTTACTCCTTAGGGGACTGTCATCGGTTGGTGATCAACAATCATCGCGACGAGCTTGAAACCTTGCCCTTTTTCATCGAACTGGATAGACTGCGGAAGGGGCATTCCCGCAAAATCCCTAAAAATGACTAAACCCATATATCACCCACAACTGGGGATATGTAAAACTGGTGTATTTCATAGCATTCTGGCTGAATTAGAATCAATTCACTAACCTGCTGAACCCTTGGGCCATTCGGGGATTTCCCGAATCCAATTTCCATATATTTCCATCATTTGAGTGACGTCACGTGGGGTCACAACATCACTCATCTAGATAACAAACAAAACGTTAAACCCATCCCCATAGGGGATATTCCATGAATAATTCATACAGCATCACCTGAGGCGATTTTGGGATAGCTACCCCGACATCCACCATGACTCAGGTTATTTTTTTCATCCAGAAGTATACTGTCCGCTAATCAAACATGGCAATGGGACATCGATCAAAATCCACCATTTATAGATTATTTCCCTATAAATATCTCAATTGTTACGGGGATTGTCCATTGCCATGTTTGATGACCAGAGGGTATATTGCTTAGCCAGGCTTAGATGGGCATTTCCACTTGCCACGTTTGATTACCGAAAGGTAAGTTCACTATATCATCACATGGACATCGTGGTTCTTGGAACATCATCCCAGGAATCGTGAGTGGTTAGCATCCAAAACTAAATTCAATGGCCATGCAACAGGAACCGATTTATTGGAGGTACCTACCATATATAAGGCCTATTTTTCAGGCCTATGTAAGGGGATATCCCTAGAAAATATGCCCTTGTATGGTACAGCACCTCCATTTTAGGATCCTGAAATTCCCATTGATAAATTGAATAAGCCACCAATCCAGGACTCAGCAGGGTTATTTTTACCAGTTACGAGCCATATAACATGCTATAACCCACTTATAATCCCATCCCCCGTTCATATTAAACAGCCCCTTAGTTCGAAACCATGGTGGATGTAGGGAATTTCCACATTCCATTGGGACCATACAATGGGTGTTGAATACTGGGGCAATGGGATGATCCATATGTCGCCACAGGCACAGACGTGCGGATGATCGAAGGAGCGCTGATCTCCGATGTGTTGTTCCAGGAGCCGGAAGAAGGGAACCTGCGTCGCCAAACTTTGGGAAGGTGGCATGAATTATGGCGAATTGTTGAAAGGAATCCTGGAATCATTCTAGTTAGCTATAATTATTGTTAACTAAACTTGAGAATAATTAAAGTATTGTTTAGTTATTTCAGTTAACTATGATTAGTGTTCATTATTACCAGTAAAATAACGAAACAATCATACTGGTAATAATGAACACTAATCAGCTATGGTCAGCTTGGATCAACAAGCCTCGCAGACAGGCTGGCACTGCCTATCTTGTTGCTGGCTTCAAAGTGACATATTGTGTTTGCCATAACTGGTTTAACAACATAACTGGTATCCTTACAAGCACACTTTCTGGGTTCACTGATATTGGCACTGGTTGATCACATCTTGACCTAGTTCGTCTCTGCGAAACATCTTCACTGAGGTTTAGACAGAGTCACGTTGATCCTTCATCTTGATATCTAGGCCAAGATTCATGTCCACAAGTTCAGAGAAATTGTCCAATGCTACATCCCCCGTGTGTTGCGCCATTTGGCTGGGTGAGACTTCAAGGCAAGTCATACTTATTAATTACATAATAATTCTAGTTAGCTAATAGTTGTTAATTCAAGTTAATAATATAGTAAAAAAACACAATTGTAATATGTGTAGTAATAAGACATAATTATAAATATGATTAACAGTGGGAATAGTAACGGTAATGGTAAGTCATTATCATCATAACAACTCTCCTGGTTATTGTTGATTAGTGAAGTCATCATGGCGACACTTAGTGTTTTTTAAAGGTATTTTACTTGAAACTAACGTAATCATCCATATTACAACGGCTGCGATGGTAATATTTTGTGGTGGTAACGGTAATCATCTTATAGACATGATGCCAGTAATTTTGGCAATTGAATAATGGCAATAAAGAAAAGTGACATGGTAAGGCTAACGCTAACGCTTTCATAATGGGATACAATTGTGGTAGTTATAGCAATGGTAAAAACAATGATCATGCTAAACACCCCAAAGATAGAAAAAACGCGAAACCACCATTTCTGTTACCCTCTGGTTATTTAACATAGCCATGAAAGATGGCCCATAGAAATAGATGATTTTCCCAGCGACATCAACCTCCATTTATGGTTGGGATCTATACCATGGCTATGTTAGTCATAACCAGAGGGTTTTTCTTTTGCCATTGAAGATCTCAAGCGAGACTCGGTGGGGGGTTTTCTCCGACGGGTTTTCTCCGACTGCATGGTGGTTCTACTTCTCCGACGGAAATGTTCGATGATTTTCCCGCTACGACTTGACGACTTGACGACTTGGGGCTGGAATGACATATTTGTAACGGCAAACCAGATAGTTACAATGAATATACATATATATATATAATATATATATATTATATATATTATATATATTATATATATATTTATATTTATATATATATATATTCCAGATGATATATACAATCCTTATATAATCCATATATAACGCATATATAATCCATATATAGCTGGGCATTTTCCAGATATATGATGTTACTAGGGAAGAAAGGACTAGTAATCGGATTGCGGTTTGATGGACTTCAATAGTTGGGAAGAAGTGACTCGATTTGGAGTGTCCAAAAACCATTGGTTCTACTGGTGAGAATCATATATTTGACCAGTTTGGCAATTTCAGCACAACAAGCAGGATGGTGGGAAGAAACATCATGCAAAGTGTACACTGGCTACTGTACCTTTACCCTCAGGTAAACTGTTACATAACTATGGAACATCACCATTTTTCATGGGTAAAAAAACCTATAAATAGGCCATTTTCCATAGCTTTTTGTTTGTTTACCAGGGGGGTAGTTCATATGATGGATGGTTCACCCCTTGTGGATGAGTTGACCCCCACCAGGGGATCAGTAAACCCCGAAACACCCGATCTTCAGTTGGAGTGCGCCAATCATATGGGTAGATCATACTTTATACATAAAACATTTTGTACATTTATATATATTACATACATATAGAGAGAGAAATGGTCATACTATATTTATATGTATATATATACACATAAAATATACCTATCCACAGACACATCTATATGATATTTTTACACACATATTTAAATGTAGCATCCAATGCGTTCAGATCTCCACCCCTCGCCTGCGACTTGCGCACAGCTTTGATGATCCGCTGTCCCGAGTTACTCTTGGACTTGCCTGGACGGCTCCCGGGGTTCGGGATGGTGGTGCCCAATTCGATAGCTAAGTTGGCTGGCTGATAGGCCAACTATGGTGATTGTAGATATGTCTATGGTTCATGGATGTTCATGGGCTTTGTAAACTATGATGACTATAATCATATTGCCGCAAAAAAACAACCTGGCTGGTGGTTGACCTACTCCTCTGAAAAATATTAGCCAGTTGGGATGATGACATTCCCAATATGATGGGAAAGTCATAAAATTCCTGTTCCAAAGCACCAACCAGCAACCAGGACATGATTATGCACTTTTTGGTGTTCTGAAGCATGGAAAGAAGTGGGGATCTGAAGTGAGAAACGATGGGACATCTAGCCAATTCGATGGGGATCTCTACGCAACCAGGATGGTGATTAAAACAAGAAATATGACAATTCAATGAATAAACCATTGGAGGTTACCAACAAAAAGGGCCATCTAGCCAGAATTTACAGTATGGCTGTAAATCAAAAACCGATGAGTACCCTGGTTTTTATGTCAGATCAGCTCGTAAGTGGATGTTTGTTCAACCCCCAGATGGTATTTTAAAGGTAGGTATTGACCTATTCTCATATTGAAGCGCAATAGATGCAATAGACGTTGAACATCAAGTCTTCGAATATACAGTACAAACATATTTCTGTACAAGTACATGGAGGATTCTCCCACTTAGTAATTAGTTGGCAATCATAGCTATGATCCAATTATAAATTGGATAACCTGTGGTAATCAAACATGGCAATGGACAATGCCCCATTTATAGAAGATTTTCGATCTAAACCTCCATTTATAGAGGATTTCCCATATTCGATGACACCAGGTAATCTTACTTATTAAGGGACTTTCTAGGCGTCATCTCCAGTTTCGATTCGTGGTTTTTGGCCTCCCGGCCTCCCATCAGGGTGGCTTGGGAGAAACACATAGGTTTAAGCAACCACACGACTGGAAAACCTCCCGACACCCCAAACACAAGGGGGTAAATTTTCAAATACAGGTGTAAAATACAATCTTTCCTTCACTTGTGGCAATCATTTACCGACAATAGCTTGGCGCAAGCCTGCTTAACCCATAATATCCCCTCTTAAATCCCCACTAGATCCCCATTTTACCATGATATTCTTTGATACCCTCCAGTAAACGAACATAACTATGGAACATCACCATTCTTAAGAACGGTAAATCATCTATTTCTATGGGTCATGGCTTCCATAGCTATTTTGACATACCATCTGGTTGTTTAACGTAGCCATGGAAAGATCCACCATTTTCAAGTTCGGTAAACCATCTATAAATGTGCCATTTTCCATGGCAAACCGTTAGTCATAACCAGAGGGTAACCAGAGGCTTTTTCTGGTGGGACCTACAGTCGCTCCCATTTTGGGTGAACTCCCAAGCCTTTGAAGAAGCGGCTGATGGTCATGGTCTCGCCAGACCTCCAAGGTCGAAAATCTCGGGCGAGGTTTTTTTTTGACATGGTGAAACAAAGCCCATTTTGGTTGGGGTATACTCTCTGGTAAACTGTTACAAAAAACTATGGAAAGATCCACCATTTTATAGCTGGGTAAATCCACTATAAATAGGCCATTTTCAATAGCTTTTTGTTTGTTTACCAGAGGGTAAGCCCTATAACTATGAAAAATGTCCACTTGTCACTGGAACCACACTTCCAAGTAGGAAATCCATCTGTTTATCGTTTGGACATGATCCACACATGGTGACACGTGTCACTTGATGGGGATGTCTTACCATTTTCATCATCTAGTTGAGATCATGCAACAACGGTTCTTGGGTGGTTAAGACAGAACCATTGACCATGAAGCTACCAGTTTATCTGGTAGATGGGTGCAACTCTTAGATTCGATACCCTGCACAGAATATAATCTTTAGCTGGGTAGCATGCATCCCCATTTACAGGAGAGAATCACATTTTTTAACTACGCAACCAAGTCTGCTTTTCCTGCAAACAACCCGCAATTTTTCCAAATTCCGCATTTTTGTGGGTTCAGTCTCAAGTTATGTTGCTCTAACAATGTGGTTCATCCTACTTGCCAAGTGGACGGTATGCCTGATTGCAAGTTGGGAAAGTAGGCTTGGCACACTGAAATAACCGGGCTTTAAATCTAGTGATAAACTTACCAAATCGGCCTGTTTGAAAATACTGTATCCCCGGATTTATGGTCATCAAATAATCATGGGGCATACCAACTGATTAACTAGTGGATTTGAGGGTATATACACCCAAGATTTTAAAACACACACACACACACTGGTGACACCTTTTTACATGCCCATGCATGCCCATCTATCATATCATATACTAGTATATCCCCACTATCATGTTATATAATAGTATAAAAATAGATACTATCATATCATATCTAATGTTATAACAGATATATCATATCATCTACTCATATACCCAATATCATGTTTTCATATCATATGTTATATCTGCATTTTATGGTTCTGGTAAAGTCAAAGAAAACATCACTAACATAACAAAGTCCGTTTTTTTAAGGATGACAAACCCCACCATCAATCATCAGTTTCCCTATTTAAAAAATCATACACAGCCATATCAGATTATCATATTGTTGTATCTCCCAGTATATTTCAATGAATTATTCTGATCAAAGGCTTAGTCTCATTTGATGCCATTTGGGGGTATATCTCATGTTCAGAGCCAATGAGTTCACTATTTCTTCGCCCTATCGGGGGACCTATTTTCATTTTAGCTAAAGTGCTAAAGCTCCATCGCAAGATCTCCAATGTCACCATCAGTTTCCGAGGCTGGACACTGCACCAACATGCCTTGCAAGTCAACATGCACTGGAAACCCAGGTTCCAAACTCTGGAAGCCCAGGCTAAGCCAAGTTTCAGCCGTCCACACCTTCATTTTGCAACATCTTTAGGGATCCCAAGGCCTTTGGAAACCACTGAACTTCGCCATGCGAACCACTGACAGGTTGATGCTTTTAGCACTTTTCGCCGTCCAAGTTTGGCACTCTTCATTCAAGTGCCGCTGCCGGGCGTATGCCACAAAAAGGGCTTGAGGTCTTTGCGAAGCTCTGCAAGGTGGCTTTAGGCCTAAGTGCCAAAGCGCAGAGGAAATCCTGGACGGCAGGATCCCAGCTCCATTCAAGCTGACAGCAAACGAAAGACAATTTTTGATCGGAGTACGAAATGGGTATACTATTTTAGTGAACCAATTGATACTATTTTAGTGAACCAATCACCCCATTTAATACTATTTATTGTGAACCATTGCTCTTTCCATACCCCAATTATTGGTTCGCTAAAATAGTATCCCCCAGGGGTTGACAATGACATTCGCAGGATTTCAATACAACAGCAGCCCCCCAACAAAAACATTTTTTTTTTAAAATCCCATGATTAAACCATGATATTCCCCTAGTTAAACTATGGATATTTCCACTACATCTCCATGATATTCACATGATTTTTGGCCAAATCCAATGATATTCCAACCATATTTCCATGGATATTCCCAGCATTTTTCAGGTACCAGGCCGCCATCATTTGAAAAACCGGGCTACTGGAGGCCGTTCATCGTGCCCACGTGCAAACAGGTTTGCCATTCCTTGGACGGGACACCAGGGACACCAGGGACACCCCGGGGTCTCCACAGGTTGTTATGGCAAAGTTGGAATCTTGATCTTCACGTCACTTCAAGTCACTTCAAGTGTTATTTTTTTCATTTTTGAGATGGGTGAAAATTTGTGGGGAAAATCATGAACAATACCTCTTTTGATGGTTAATCATAAATTTTCGACAAACAGACGTCATCTGATGCGTATGCTCCATCTTCAGACACACCCATATTATTAACATATTATGAAGTTGCACGGGAAATCACCCAATAACTGGCTGGTTCACGGGGAAAATTCCAAGCGCAACACATCATGATGAATGGATGATTGGGTTGTGAAATGGCAATCCACAGAGAAACATAGAGCAACCACCAAGCTTTAGTCAGAATTCAATCCCTGGTTGGAATCCATCGATTAGAGAATAGATCCAACTGGACCTAATTATTCCTATGATGACAGCCTTTTTGAATAGATTCGCTACGTAAGCGTTATGCTCCGCGGATCAAACAAGCAAGCTTCGTTTCAGGGATTGATCTGGAGAAACTAACATGAGATATATAGTAATTCACTAATCTGAAATTTTTGATCATTTTAGGATGCTTCCTCCATTTCATGACCATCATTTACAGTAATTATTCAGTGAGGTATGAGAATTCACCAGGTCGAAAAAATCCAGCAACAGCAAAGACTTCCCAGCACTGGAACCAGCACTGGATTTGCGTAAGAAAAATAGGCCAATCCCTAAAATCGAGTGAATCACAAGTCATGGTTCCCCATTCTATTCTATCGCCCACATTTTTTGTGGGGTATACCGGGTATGCCCCATGCTTTTTGTTTTGGTCATACCATAAAATCACAACGTTTCGGGTCGCATCACTTCGCCAAGGATCCACCACGAAACGGTCCTGAAGAGCCTCCTGAGGAAAATCGCCATTGTTTCATAGGTAAACCATCTATTTCTATGGGAAAAAAATCAATCCCCAAATCATTTTGGGCATTTTTTTTGTTAGGCCATGTGGGATTTGAAATGCTAGCAGCTTCATGTCGGAAGTGTCTGCAGTGAGGATCATCATCTTAGGACTAGGCTTCAATGGCGTGGGTTATTGCCTTGAAAGACTACTGTGACAAAGATCTAAACCATAATAAACCATCCCCCAAAATCACGATGAGTTGTATAAACCATTCCCAAATGGTAGGTTCCTGGCATTGGGTTTAACACATTAATCGATAATGGCAAGAATATTAGCCTGGACACTCTTCAGACTCCTGTTACCTTCATTAGATTCTCCAAAAATACTTGAAGCCAATAACGCGAGCAATAAGTGGTTGGATCGCACTTCCCAAGCTGCAGAAATATAATCTTATATCCCGATTGATATGGATTCAATCCTATTTTCTGTTGGCAAAGTCTATGATCAAATCCGGTGTGTTGCTAGCGCTGAAGATATATATATATATGTATTATATATACACATATGTATGATCCTCTTATTTTATTCATTTTTCCCATTCTATCTCCAGTATATCGCTATTAAACAAAAACCATATTTCCAGAATATTTCCACATCCCAATATGCCCATCGTCTCCCCATGAACTTCCCGCCTTTCCAGAGAAGGGCACTACCAGGGAATCCGTGAAGCGTGGACGAGAGGAATTCGATCGACGCATCCTGCGGCGAGCGACGGATCATGCTGCTTTGGTAGATCGATTCCAATGGATTTTCCTCCCCAGATATGAGTACCCCCTGCTTATTCAACATAGCCATGGTATAGATGGCCCATCTATAGATGGTTTACCTATTAAAAATGGTGATTTTCCATGGCTATGTTAGTCATAACCAGAGGGTAATTATAAAAGATCTCTTGAAAAGCACATATTTTCATGGCATTTTATGGATATTTCCTGAGGAAATCATAAGATCTTTGGGATAGGTTGGAGATCCTCACCTGGCCTGGAGATCACCGGATTGTTCAGCATGGGCTATTCAAAGACATTGACAAAAACACGAATATCCACTAAAGAACACAAGACACTAGAACCAGCAGTCGCAGTACATAACCAAAAAATACAGAATCACCAGCAGCACTGGGAACACAACCCCGTACAATCAAGGACACCTCACCTGGTTAGTACAAGTTATGTGCAGAAAACTATCTCCCGATATCATTGCCAATCATATAGGCACGATGCAATAAACCAAGTTTCAGCTAGGTAGAATACACTCTTTCTATCAGTCAGACAATGAACAATCGAACAATTGAGAAAGGAATTGGGACTTGGATGCACGGAATGAACTTTTCGATCTTGAAAGAGATGTGCCAACTTTTGATCCTACTGCCAGGGTACCATCCCCACACGGAACATCTAGCAAGATGCATCCGGATGTAGATCCCAGGTAGTGATAAAGAAACATGGTGAGTTTTCCCAGTGATCCATAGAATCACCTCCCATTTCCAATGTTTGCCTAGAATTCATAAATGCAAAATTTGTTTACATGATTTGTACCATTTGTGCTACCATCATTTACGGTGATCTCATGGTCGCTAAAGCCCAGGGCCGGGCAGCGTTCAAGGTTGGAGGAGAGGAGCCCTTCCAGCGATGAAATTTCTTCGGCATTTCGCGGTGGAATTTCCTTAAAATCTTACATCTCCAATATCAGGTTCACTGTTTCACCATGAAATCGGCCTCTATCATCAATTCTATCACCATAGAAATGCATATCTCAGCAAAAACATATCCCTTAGATCCCATCGAATCTCGAAATTTCATCATATTTCGCCATCCATAAACAATGTCACCATATATCCATAAAAAATACCCTCTGGTAAACTGTTACATAACTTTGGAAAATCACAATTTTTAATGGAGAAATCCACTATAAATGGCAATTTTCAATAGCAAACTGTTAGTTTACCAGAGGGTATCAAACAATCACCATAGAAATCCCTGGAATTCACAAGCAACGGCACCTCATCGAGCCGGAGCGTGTGCGCGTCACGGAGCCGTCCTCCTTGCCTTCGGCCACCTGGTGGAAATGGTGGATTTCAGCCAGAATCAGACTGACTATATATATATATGTATATATATATATATATGTATGTAGATAGATAGATAGATAGATAGATAGATAGATTAGATAGATAGATAGATAGATAGATAGATCGATCGATAGATAAGATAGATAGATAGATAGATAGATAGATAGATAGATAGATAGATTAGATAGATAGATAGATAGATAGATAGAGATAGATAGATATATTCAGATAGATAGATAGATAGATAGGTAGATAGATAGATAGATAGATAGATAGATTAGATAGATAGATAGATTAGATAGATAGATAGATAGATAGATAGATAGGTAGATAGATAAATAGATAGGTAGATAGATCGATAGATAGATATAGGTAGATAGATAAATAGATAGGTAGATAGATCGATAGATAGATATAGGTAGATAGGTAGAAAGAAAGATAGATAGATAGAAAGAATGATATAGATAGATAGCTAGATAGATAGATAGATAGATAGATAGATAGATAGGTAGATAGATAGATAGATAGAAAGATAGATATAGATAGATAGATAGATAGATAGATATAGATAGAAATAGAAAGGTAGATAGATAGAAAGAAAGATAGATATAGATAGATAGGTAGGTAGATAGATAGATAGATAGATAGATAGATTAGATAGATAGATAGATAGATAGATAGAGATAGATAGATATATTCAGATAGATAGATAGATAGATAGGTAGATAGATAGATAGATAGATAGATAGATTAGATAGATAGATAGATTAGATAGATAGATAGATAGATAGATAGATAGGTAGATAGATAAATAGATAGGTAGATAGATCGATAGATAGATATAGGTAGATAGATAAATAGATAGGTAGATAGATCGATAGATAGATATAGGTAGATAGGTAGGTAGATAGATAGATAGATAGATAGATAGATACTGAGAACATACTAGTGGATTTCATCGCAAAGTTTAGATATCAATACTACCCATATATATGCTACAATGATTTATCTATATAGATGCTAAACACCAGAGGTAATGACTTTATTAGAATGACTACTCAGCATCACCTTTTTTATGTACACATATAGGAAGGGGGTATGTGGTTGTCTTCGGGGGGTCGTTGGGGGGATTTACCCATGGATTGATGCTGGATTTACCCATGAAACATGGTGTGTATATATACTGTATACCCACGATGCATGATGTTTTTTTTTGCAATTTAGGTAGCCATCAGGCAGTTTTGGTAAAAATAAAACCATCCATGGGCTTTACCATCAAATTTATCAATGAAACATGCATAGCCACAGAAATGATAGCATCCAGTAAACTAGTTGAGTGTGCCATGGTATTTTTTGCATGGCCCATTTAGTTCAATTTTGGGATTCAACATGGCCTTTACAGAAGAAGAATAGTGACCGTGAAGAAACATATGAATACTGTAATATGTTGAAAATATAACGGAGATTTGACGGACCCATCATGGAGATTCAATGGAATATCATGGGAAAATAGGTAGAATGGATGGATAGATAGATAGATGGTGAGATAGATCGATCGGTAGATATATCGATCGGTAGATATATCGATCGATAGATCGATAGACAGACAGATAGACAAACAAATAGATAGACAAATAGATTGATAGTGCATGTACACACACACATACATATATATATATACATACAAAAATGCTTAAAGTAGGTCTTGGTGGGGGGCTGAACATATATATATATATAGGCAAGGATGATAGGGACACAGTGGGAATTTACTGGAGATAAGACCGATTGATATCCCAACATGTTCGGACCAATGATTGCATGATCGGCTGAATGTGGATTGGAAACCACAGCACCACACGGCTGGCAGGAAACCATTCTGAGCATCAAGGCTCATGTATTGCTTTTCAAAATACTGACACCACGTCTGTTCTCCATGGAGCAAGTCTCTGCTACTCCTCATGAGACAAGAGAAGATGGTCGCTGTCGAAGCAAACCGCCGTTCAAATCACCAGCAGCACGGCGGTTTGAGCCCTGGTTTCCGTGCGTTTTGCCGGGACTGACTTTGTGACAACTGTGAGCCTGTTAGATTTCCCAATGTTGTCGTGCTCTTAGGGGTTCTCAGGGAAAAACAAATGGATAAATCCGCTCTCTTTCAGATGTGGCAAGGCCTCTAGATCTGATGTTGGACGTTGAGCTAGCAAACTTAAGAGTTACGAGCTACTGCCCATAATCACTTTAAATGGGGGACCCACGCATATTCACTTTATTATATCATTTGTCACTTTTCATAGGGAACCAGTTGGTTCTTTCAATTCTATTTTTGGTCAAACCCTCCATTGAGGTAAACCGGATGCCATAGTCGCCATCCCATTAACCAAGCATGACTGGGGGTCATTTTACATAATCCCATTGCTAAGAATATACCCAACAGTATAATCAACACCTCTATTGGGGAAGGGTAGACTGTAATTATCCCACAATCACCCCATGAATATCTAAAACTTGTCGCAGAATCATCCCATGATTATCCACAAGATATTCCATAATTATCCCATAAGTTACACTAATGATCCCAGAACTATCCCTATTATTGGAGATGCTGAACTATGGCATTTGATCAGTGTTCAAAAACACCTCTGTCATTCCATTGTATTGGTTGGTCAACAGTGATTCCTCCAATGGGTTGTGATATTCCCCTAAATGTCGGCGAATATAATCTCCAATAATCATCAACCAGCAGGAGTTTTGAACTCTGCTATATATATATATATATACATACATATTGAATATCCCAGCTACTGTCAAATGGGATTTGTATGGGTTACATATGGACTATGCACCACTTACTAAGTGGTATGCACATTCAAGTTTATCCCTATTATTGGGGATGGTTTGGCTCTAATTATCTCATGATTATCCCAACAATAAACATCTACTGGGGATGGTTTGGCTAACTACATTTGACTGTAATTGCAATATCCATCAATATCCCATAATCATTCCATAGTTATTCCTATTCTTCAATGGCCATTTCAGGAACCTAAATTGGAGGTACTTACCATATATAAGGCCTATTCTTCAGGCCTATGTAAGGGAATATCCCCACAAAATATACCCTTATATGGTACAGTACCTCCATTTTAGGATTCTGGAATTCCCATTGAATTCTTGGGGGTGAACTATGGCTATGGCATTTGGGTTTTACCATGGTTTACCCACATGATGTTGCTGATTTCACTGGCGCACCGATCGCATGGCGGTTTTGGAGGTCACGCTGTTGCTGCGGAAGTTCTGCCTGAAACGACCGACTGAGGAAGTCCAGAATCGAATCAATCAAAAAAAACAGGGACTGACCCAAAACCTGGGATTCAATGGGATTTTTCAATGGGATTTCAGCCAACAAATATGGAGATTCAATGGGATTCTCAACATCAAACCTGGGATTCCAAGGGTAGTGATTTTGTTCCTGAGCAGTCGATCAAGGGGATCTTCAAAATCTCCATGAGACATTTACGTATATATTCACATAAACATAAATCTAATTTTCATGCATTGCTCAAAGCTTCCACTCTGCTATGAGTGTGTCTGAAAATGGGGTAATCCTACCTCTCCAAAATGGTATTTGCTCAATATACGGGTGCGTCTGATATTGGAAGGCATAATTACCTCTATTTTATTGTTATTTTCATGGGGGAGATGGTGATAAACCACTAGATCTTTGGGGCCTTACCCGCCTCTGGAAGGTGCCATCCCAAAGAGGGAGGCACACCGGGACACGGGGTTAGTTGTCCGATGAAGATTTCGGCACTATACTTCATTCTATTCCACCATGGTTTCTGGCGGCGTTTAATATGAACGGAAGAAGGGATTGCCGATTCCATTGATTCCTCCATCAATCTTCATTTCCATCCCATTGTATCGTTCCCTAGTATGATTATATATCACAATTATATATACCAGTAGTACCGCACAAGGCGGTGGCGGAAGTTTCAAAAATAGGAAACCTATAGGAGAAGTTGGTTGTTGTGAATCAGGGATGGCAGAGCGAAGCCACTGATTGACCGAAAGGTGGTTAGAGTTGTGTTTGCTGGAATGGTTGCAATGGTTGCAGTGGTCACCTCACCCACAACTGCTGGATGTAGTGTGATGTACTGCAACTGTAGTTGTAGTTGTAGCGTAGTGGAGTTGTAGTTGTGGTGTAATGTACTTAGTGTAGTGTAGTTGCAGTCATATGGTTGTAGTTGTAGTTGTTTTGTAGTTGTAGTTGTAGTTGTTGTAGTTGTAGTTGTTGTGTGGTTGTAGTTGTTGTGTAGTGTAGTAGTAGTAGTAGTTGTTGTTGTTGTTGTAGCTGTAGTTGTTGTAGTTGTAGTTGTAGTTCTAGTTGTAGTTGTTGTGTAGTTGTAGTTGTAGTTGTAGTTGTTGTTGCTGTTGCTGTTGCTGTTGTTGTTGTTGTAGCTGTTGTAGTTGTAGTTGTAGTTGTAGTAGTAGTAGTAGTAGTAGTTGTAGTTGTTGTTGTTGTTGTTGTTGTTGTTGTTGTGTTGTGTTGTTGTTGCTGTTGTTGTTGTTGTTGTTGCTGTTGCTGTTGTCGTCGAGGTTAGGGTAGTTAAGTTAGTGAAGTTAGTTAAGTTAGTTAAGTTAATCAAGGTGTCTACTTTTTCGACATCTTCACGTCAAAAAAGGCTCAAAACCCTCAGTTTTTTACACTTTTGACTTCGAAATGTGCTTCGTGCCACAACGGCGTGCACTTTTTTGACACTTTTTCGACATCTGAACCTCCAAAAGTGGTCCGAGAATGGTGTGTTTTGTACATTTTGACTTGGAAATGTGCTTCGCGCCACAACGGCGTGCACTTTTTCGACATCGGAACTTCCAAAAGTGGTCCGACATTGGTGTGTTTTGTACATTTTGACTTGGAAATGTGCTTCGCGCCACAACGGCGTGCAATTTTTCATCTCTCATCTGGCCAGCTTGCTCCGCACCCGCCGCTTTAGCGAGCCTACTTTTCGACCCTCCGGAGCCCCAAATCATTGGAAAAACACAGTGTTTCGCGACTTTCCTACCTTTTCGCGCATCTGCATCTTCTTTCTTCTTACTCTTTCTCTTCTGATCTTCTCTCTGCTAATCTTCCTCTTCTCTCTGCCTCTGCCCTGCTCTGCTTTTCATCTGTCCATATTGTCGGAAGTTTGACTTCTAAACTTCCTTCGATTATATATATACACCTATTCTCAATTCCATAGCAACTAATTGATAGTTAGCAATAATTGATAATTGAGAATAGATGATGAACTTAACAGTTTTAAACATGATCTACCCATAGAACTTGATCATTTGACGAGTCGAGCCAGGAGAAGATTACATCTCTGTCATGCTGTAGAGCATATCCCGTCACAGCAGTGGCCCTCCATTTCTGTTAAACAATCCACTGAGGTGAAAAATCCGCTGGTTCAATACCCATCCGGTCTAATGTGGGTAAAACAATGCCATAAACCCATTTGGGAATGGTAAAACTACCTATAAAAATGGTGATTTGGAGATGGTTTATGACATGGTTTTACCCACATGGTTCAAGTCATCATTAACCTCTTGCAATCAAACATGGGTGGTATAGATGGCATAAACCATTACCCTCTGGTAAACTAACATAGCTATTGAAAATGGCCATACCATACCCATTAAAAGTGGTGGTTTTCCATAGTTTTTTGTAAGTTTACCAGAGGGTCATTGCTTTTTGGCCGTTAATGATGGATTATTCTTAGTCTTGCAAGGTGGTGGCAAAAATTCATTAGCTAAGTTGGATAACTCTAATAATTATGGTTTATGGTAGATATATCTATACTGATTGGTGGTATACCTACTCCTCTGAAAAATATGAAAATCAATGGGAAGGATTATCCCATTAATGGGGAAAATAAAAATGTTCCAAACCACCAACCCGCTGGTTTATGGTAGATATATCTATACTGATTGGTGGCATACCTACCCCTCTGTCTTGAAAGCCAGGACTCCACTCTGAAACCGAATGACCATGACTGTATCTGCTCGCCCTGACCTCCTGAACCTGCCCTGAAACAATATGAAAGTCAAGTGGGAAGATTATCCCATGTATTACCAGTAGTACCGCACAAGGCGGTGGCGGAAGTTTCAAAATAG
>CAMXCT020000081.1:162500-187500 GCA_947184155.2 Cladocopium goreaui | reverse complement strand
TCACAAATTTCGCAAAGCAGTGAACAAATCGGCCAAAGACGGGTTCTGTGCCGTCAGGGTCTCGATGCAGACCCCCAGATTGCGTTGCATAGTAGCAACACGCTCATCCGCATCTCTTTGCCGATCTCGAAGCTCAGCCAGTTGAAATTGGGTGTTGTTAAGCTCCCTCGCCACAGTGCCAAGGCGATAGATCACATCGGTCAGGGGGATGTAGCACAGGAGAAGGGAAACCTCTTCATGAGCAGCGGTGTTGTCCACATACGGACGGAGATCAGTGCAATTTTGCAACCTCTCGGATGCCTGCATCGACAGAGACCTGAAAAGCGTGAGGTCCACCACAATGATCCACAGGTTTTGCTCCGGCGTGAAGCAATGATCCCAAGGAATCCAGTGGTCCACCAGGCGGTTGAAGGCGGGTATGTGTCGCTGCTGGGAAGGCCATCGGGAAGAGAAAGGAGTTCAAGCTGCACTCCAAGTGATCGCACTGGAAGAAAGCAGTGATCGCGTCCACAATCGGACCTCCCCCCAAAACCTGCAGCAGGAACAAGATTCTCACCCGATGCTCTGCCGCGGTCGTGAGCTCGGCCGGCGTGGGGATCACCACGGCACTTCTGGAGTCCAGGGATCGATCAAAACTGCTGAGCCAGCCACTGCAGGCTCTGAAAATCCAAACAATCTTCAAGTCAAACCCCCATTCAAACTTGACATGGACATCACATGTGAACTTCCGCTGAATCGCACACTGTATGGGCATGAAGACGCAGTTTGTCACACTGATAAGAACAGTTGTGTTCCACAAGCAATCAAGCATGTACACGTGAACAGTTGGTCGGTCTGACATCAGACCTACTAGTTGAAACTATGATAAGGTGCTGTGATTCCGGTACCCTACGTTAGAAATTGACTGCGCCGAAACGGCGTGCAACTTTGCATCTCTCATCTGGCCACATGGCTCCGCACCCGCCGCTTTAGCGAGCCTACTTTTCGACCCTCCTGAGCCACAAATCATTGGAAAACACGGTGTTTCGCGACTTTTCTACCTTTTCGCGCACCTGGATCTTCTTTCTTCGGAGACTTTCTCTTTTTGCTCTTCTTTCTTCTTCTCTTCTCTCCTTTCCGCTGACTCTTCCATCTCTGCTTTTCATCTGTCCATATTGTCGGAGATTTGACTTCTAAACATGATATGGTGTGAAAGGTGGACATCAGTAGCCCATTCCACGGAAGCTGCAATCAGGTTCTTTATATTTGTCTCCTGGTAAATCGTCCAAGTAAGGATGCCACTGGGCTCGGCTAAAATGCGTCGGGCCGTCGTTTGCCTAATGAATCAAAAGTTGGCATGCATGCCTACCCCTCTTCTGATATAGACTTGTAGAAAGGGATCATGTCAACACTTGAAGACGGTTGCAAACTTCTGCGCGCAATGGTAGGCCCACGGTCACTTGACTGCAGAACATCTATCAAAGGCCCTCACGCTCATCAGAGTTCTTCCCGTTTGGGGGGCCTTTTTATTTCTCACCTTTGAGGCTCAAGAAATTACGTCAAATAACGTAGAACAAAATCTATCTTTGGAAAGAGAACCGATGGGTACAAACCACGACGCGCACTCACTTTCTTTTTGTGCCACGATGGGGGAATGTCCAGTCTCTGACATGTTTCAATGTCAGCATTTAGTGAATGAAGAACTTCTGATTGAGTGATGGGGTTTGAAACAACAAATGTCACAACTATGAAAGAATTGATCAATGCAATTATGAAGGATTTCAATGTCGCTACTGTATGTCACAACTACGAACGATTTGATCAATGTAAATATGAAAGATTCCAATGTCGCTACTGTCTGTCTAGTCATTCGGGTTCATCCCAGAAATGGCCACCATAGCCCGATCCCTAAATGTAATCCTCGAAGTCAGCACAATCACGAACATTTTGTTCGATCATGTCAGCTTCAAATCGGTCCTGTAAAAAGACATCGGAAGGATGTCCAAAATCTTTCGAGGAATGGGAAACTGAGTCGCCGGGATCGATTTCTGTCAAAGCGCTCAGTGCTGGTGAATGAGTGCCATCTGTTGGTGCACGAGGCGTCAAATCAAACAACCCCTCTGAAAAATATGAAAGTCAATGGGAACGATTATCCCATATATTATGGAAAATAAAAAATGTTCCAAACCACCAACCAGCTGGTTTATGGTAGATATATCTATACTGATTGGTGGTATACCTACCCCTCTGAAAAATTGAATTCAATGGGAAGGTTTATCCCATATATTGTGGAAAATAAACATGTTCCAAACCACCAACCAGCTGGTTTATGGTATACTGATTGGTGGTATACCTACCCCTCTGAAAATATGACAGTCAATGGGAAAGATTATCCCATATATTGTGGAAAATAAACATGTTCCAAACCACGAACCAGCTGGTTTATGGTAGATATATCTATACTGATTGGTGGTATACCTACCCCTCTGAAAAATTGAATTCAATGGGAAGGTTTATCCCATATATTGTGGAAAATAAACATGTTCCAAACCACCAACCAGCTGGTTTATGGTATACTGATTGGTGGTATACCTACCCCTCTGAAAATATGACAGTCAATGGGAAAGATTATCCCATATATTGTGGAGAATAAACTGTTCCAAACCACAACTAGCTTGGTTTATGGTAGATATATCTATACTTACTATGGTTATAAACCAACTTATAACTGGAGTGCACCACCTGGTACCAACACATTAATGCCCAATCCGAAGATAAACTACACATTTACGCCGGCCAAGGTTTGGCGGCAACAAAATATCCGGCCATGTTGCCCGTTGCGCAGCATCTCATTCTCGATGCGGCATTGCTGGAGCTGCCTGGAGCAACGAAAAATTGATTCCCAAAAAAGATGGGCTTGCTGGGTTTTCAGTTATCCATTATCACTCCATAAATATATATATATATAATACAATATAGTGTGGGTAAAACAAAAATAAAATCACCAGAAGTAGGTGAAATAAACCATTCCCAAATGGGTGGTTTATTATTGTTTCACCCAGATTATATAATTATGTAGACTAGTATGTGTACATACCTATCCATTCGACTCGTAAGTGGAAGGTTTTTTTCCGAATAAATGGGTTGGTCAACCTTGGTTGAGCTAGGGGGTCAGTTGAGAGTTGTAAGAAGACCAGGAAAGTCCCTCTCCAAAGACCGTCTTTTGGTGGTTACATGCGGGTGTGTCTGGGGTACCCCAACCCCCATGGTTTAGAGGTATCCTACAGTGGAACCACACGGAACCAGTCTTCACTATTCTTCAATATGTGGTATGCGATTTCCATGAGAACTCCACAGGAAAGCTCTAGAAAATTGCCCTTCTGTTTCTTGGTTTCTGGTGCTTTGGTGCACATTTCTATGGATTTCTGTTCTTGTTTTCGTCTGGGGTTGCACGTCTCCCAACGGTACAATACACGAGATCTGCTGCGGACCAGCGTCTGCATCTCCTTGTCGCCTCGCGCGTTATTCCGGCGACAGCTGCTTGTTCTACAGCACTGCTTAGTTGTATGATGCGATGCAGCTCAAATCCAGTCTGTGCGCAGTTGTAGACGACGGCAATCAGAACTAGGGTAGCCACAGTGCCCAGTACGTTTTCAGCGGGAAGGCAGAGCTTCTGCGGCTGTGCCACTTCCCTGGCTGTGGATGAGTCATTCTTGTAGAGCAATTGGTAAAGCACGGTGCACTGCAACTGTCCCGTGTGCATGGCAGGTGGGAACCAGTTGAGTGCTGCTTCGATGCAGTTGTCGCCTGCTTTTAATCAGAGCCTTTTCTGCCCAGTCGGAGATATGGTGAACTCATCTAACCAGAATGGTTGAACAATCTAAACGCATCAAGAAATTGTTGACGAGGATCCACATGCTTTCAAGGGAAAACTATCCTCTTTTGCACCTGCCCACTACGAACCATGTTTACTAGGGAAAAATGAATTTGCAGAGCAATACCTATCTTTAGAGGAACCCCACATTTCGATGAGGAACACCGATCCCTATTTCGAAGAGCAACGTCTAAATTTCTGAAAAGGTCAATCATCATATTCAAAAGAGAACCGCCCCCATGCTTGAGCAGCTAAAAAATATCATAAGATGCCAATCATCATCTATATTCTTTTATTCATCTGAAATATAAAGCAGGAAATTATATGAATATTTGAAACCATGAGAAGCAGATTTTTCATTCCACTTTCAATTTCGCTTCTTCAGTGTTGGGATACTTTGGTTTACGAAGAGATTCACAGAGTAAAGCCCTCACTCTTGTCGTTCTGGAAGTTCGACATCCGTCCCGTCCCAAAAAATTCGATGTATTGAGTGAATCCACTACTGTGGTAAACCCAATCATAAAACATCCGCTAAATCACCATTTTTATGGGTGGTAACCATGATTCCCAAACAGTAGGTTTATTGTTGGGTTTACCACATTATGCCTTCTGTCGTGCTTTCACTTTTTTAACCGCAACCAAACTGCGGTTCCAAACCTTTCGAATACCCCCAATGCTGATAGCACTGGTATCAAGGTCAGGGGTCCTGGGGATTGCAGATAGTCTGGTCATTTCTGGTCTTCGAGCTTTCATGATTACGGCAACTGGTTTTTGCCTGTAGCCACCCATTTTATTTGTGATGTTCCCATGATTTTTGCTTGATCTAGGTTCTATCTTTGTCCCCAAGGTGCTACATGCCTTTTTTGGGAATAAAGCAGTACTCTTCAAACACGAAGCCGATTTTCAGGTCTGCCCAGGCTAAGGGCCCCCTTTACTTGGCCGACCGTACCCTGGTGTATCTATTTATGTATTGGCAAAGGACGGTCCCACTAAGGGCTTCTTCTCTTCCCATGGCTAGTTGCCAGGATGAACAACGTGATGTGAAAATGCAGGAAGAGACATCAAGGGCGTTTTCTTCTCATGCTCGTCTAGTTTTCTCCTATGTCCATAAATTCCACAAGTTCAAGCCCGAACCAATTGCTTTGTCACTCCGACCAACAAATTCTTGGAGCCATGATATTCTTGGCATCTACATGGCATCCACATTGGGGCTCCCAATTTTTACCGATTCACGAATTCATTCCATATGAAGGTTTCCTAAAATGGGGGGTACCCCTAAATCATCCATTTTAAAAGGATTTTCCACTATAAACCATCCAGCTATTGGGTTGCCTCCATTTATGGAAACCACCATATCCGCCGTAGGATATGCTCCAAACACGGAGCTGGTCAATCGCCTTTCGGTCTCCTCCAATCGTTCCAATAAGTCCTCACCGGGCCACCAGGGCCTATGGTTGGTGATCAAAGATACCCTCCAGGTATGAACGCATGGGCATTGGGAAATCCGAACTTTCATGGATATCATGTGGGGACTTCCATACATGGGGATCCCCAATAGTTGGTTGGTTTATAAGGGAAAATCCTATTCAAATGGATGATGACTGGGGGTACCCCTATGACTTAGGAAACCTTCATGCGGATTATAGTGGATGATAGTGGTTTCGTGGAGAATTTCATGGGAAAGAATGGGACATGATCCAGTCAAGAATGGGGATTTAACCAACAATTTTACGGGTAAATCGTGGATATGTAATGAAATAAACACCACCGTGATATTTGGGGTAGTCAAACATGGCGGGCCGCTGGGAAATCCGCGAACATTGTGATTTTTTCTTTTCAATTGGGACAATTATCAAAGTAAATGGGGGATTTTCCAGCAAACCATGTGTGATGACCAAAGGGCATCTGTGGTAATTGTATGTAATTGTCAAATTTAACAAGGTAATACACAATTTTCCAGCAAACCATATTGTGATGATTTTTTTCCCAGAGTGTGGGTGGTGGATCCAGCAATTTAACTCCATCTCTTGCCATCTTAACGGGGAAATGAGGATCATCCCCTATGAATCCTTGACCAGGTAGGTCGATGTATGAAGGGCTCTTTTAGGTCTTGATGGGGCAACCCCCCCAACAGGATGGTACCCTCTGGTAAACAAACAAAATACTATTGAACATGGCCATAGAAATATGAAATAGTTGATTTACCCATTAAACATGGTGATTTTCCATAGTTACGTTAGTTTACCAGAGGGTAGTTCCATGTTGTTTTCCCCATCATTTCATTGTCATTGCCAACTTTTCAACGGTATTTTCGGCGATTGGGTTGCTTTTTCAGGCCTGACAAAAAAGGGAGGATGACCGTCCTGGGGGAGGTTTGTTCAACTAGCTTCCGTTCCTGGGGTGAGCCACCAGTTGGTCGTTCCGCCAAGTTGCCTGCTTTGCTTGCTCTTGAGTCATCACCTCACAAATGTGATGGGCGACTTACGCGCCATTGGCGCGTAAGTCGTCTGGTTTCACCAAACGGGGCAATACAAATGAACAGTGTTTTTTTAGGGGATAACAATGCTGGGATAATACAAGATATGGCATTTCTATCTCATCAACATCCATTAATCATTAATATCCATGATCCCTGAACGCAACTTCTGAAATCTAAGCAGCTACCGGTTGGATTGGTTTTTTGCGGGATTCTCCGAGAATTTTCATCATGATCATCCCCATAAGTCAGATGATTGAGGTTATTATTGTACATCATTTGATATACCCTCTGGTAAACTGTCACATAACTATAGAAAATCACCATTTTTAATGGGTAAATCAACTATAAATAGATGATTTTCCCAGCTAGAAACCTCCATTTATAACGGATTTCCCATAGTTATGTTAAATAACCGGATGGTATATACATATCAGAAGAACATTCCCCCTGGTTACAAATTCGAAGACTGGCCATTGACTATGATCATCCGTGATAATCCTCACCAAATAGAGGATCGAATAACCCTGGAACGAATCATTCACCCATTTCGGCGCCAACATTTCTGGATGGTTCATAAGTCCTAAAAATCGCTTGCCAGCGCATGTCATCATTGCTCAATGCATTGCCAACATGTCATATCTTTTTACATTGTATCCCCATATCCGCATTCCTCATGAAATATCATCGTCAAATGCTGACCCCAAATCTCCTCCACCAAACTGAAGGTGAAGTCTTAGTGGCTTCATATCTAAATCCGGCGGTTGTACCCAGATAAATCTGATCCGATTTTTGATGGTTAAAGGATTTTACAAACAAATTTCCATGCTTGAATTCCATTGATCGACTCATTTTTGTTGCTTCATTGGCGAATGACCATTTCACTTCATTGGGCGAAGACAGTCGTGTCATTTGAACTCTTTGCATCCGCCCAGCGATGCCCAGTCGTTGATCCAAGTTGCGATGTTCAGCAAGTGCTGATACTCCGGGCTGGGGTTCAAAGTTCCTGCGCCACGGTGATCCAAAAAATCATCCAACGGTAAGAAAAAATGTGTCACCGATATAAATCGATATAGCAACGGAGATATCACTGAAAAATATAAGGATATGAAATGATATGAATCGAAAAGATGGATGGGAATGGAGATAAACGGATATTCATAGCATGTAGTTCAGAGTAGTAAATAAAACATGGGCTCCCAGCTTGCTCTGCGAACGCCACATGTTCGCTCTCAATCGTGGATCATCATCCCAGGTATTAAAAGTTTTGCCGGTCATTTCACATAGCTATGGGACATCACCATTTTGAAGAGGTACATCATCGAACTCAAGGGGCAAACTATACCATAAATTGCCAGAGGGTACGAAAAATCCTGAATCTCCACCAGTCCGTTTTTGTTTCCTAGGTCAATCATGGTCAATCCATCTTTCCGCGCGCATTGGACTTGAGTTGGTGGGACGCCCCAGGTAATTGGATTAGCTGCTCGGTAGTGAGGTACACAGGAATCTTACGAGGATTATGCGCTGAGAAACCTAGGATCCAAATCTTTTGTTTCTGGTCAACCTTGGTGTTTTTCAAGAAAAAGTGAAGCACACACACACATATATATGTATATATATATAAAGGTATATGTATATATATATATATAAATATACAAATTTTGATAAATGTACATATGTATATGTATGTATATACATATATATATATGTATATATGTATATAAATGTAAATATGTATATTTGTAATTTTCTGTAAAAATGTAAATATATATATGTATATATATGTAAAAATGTTAAAATGTATATGTATGTATGTATGTATGTATAAATGTAAAAATGTATATATGTATATATGTGTATATGTAAAAATGTATGCATGTAAATATGTACATATGTATATATGTATAGGTAAATATGTATATATATATATGTATATATATATATCTATATATATATGTATATATATCTATATGTATATGTATATATGTAAATATGTATACATATATATATATGTATTTATGTAAATATTTATATATGTATATGTGTATATATGTATATCTAAATGTATATATGTAAATATAATTGTATATATGTATATATGTATATATGTATATATGTATATGTTTATATGTTTATATGTATATTTGTATATTTGCATATATGTAAATATGCATATATGCAAAAATGTATGTGTATACAAATGTATATATATGTATGTATATGTATATGTATATTTGTATTTAAATGTATATATAATATATATGTAAATATATATGTAAATATATATGTAAATATATTTCTATATATATATATGTATATATATAAATATATGCAAATATATATCTATATATATGCATATATATATATGTAAATAATATATATATTTATAAACACATATGTACATATGTACATACATGGATTACAAAAGGAGATGCAGTAGATGGGTTATATTGTATGTAAATACAAAAAACATATGTGTATATTGATATATACGTATATACATATGAACAACCATCTGCCGTTTGCCCTTCGTGGTTGGCTAACTCTCGCGATTCCTGGGTCCTACACATCGAAGTCGAAGTTCACCGTTTCTCCCCTTTGCCTGGACCAAGTACAATGTTGTCCCTGCGCGTCCTGCAATCCAACGTTTTCCACATTGTACATGTCCGTCACACCCTCCAACGTGTGTGGCTCATTCCCGGCCGGAAGTTGGGATTCAGTCTCTGCCAAGATCACGGAGGCACCGGAAGAAGACAGGGTGTCAGGAATCATGTTGCTTTCAAACCTGAAAGAGTTTCCAGACTTGTTAGAATGTCGGCAGCGCAAGTGGCTTATAACCCCTAACCCAAACCCTGTCATCTGACTGGGGTATGATACGTTTTGGGTACAGTCCATCTCCACAAAAAAGGCCATGCACATGATCTGAGCGCCACGGATTGGTTCTTGCCCCAACTTCTTCAACTCATGGTAGATCTGCTCGAACTTCACGTGAAGATGGCCCCAGTCAGCTGACTCACTTGACCAGCCCATATCAAGACCTTGTTCCCAACAGATCGTGTAGCGATCCGATCAGTATCATAGAAATTCACTAGCCATTTTCCTATTCCAAATATGTCAAAACGACATAATTTGCGACTTTTTTTGGCTTGTTGAATTGTTTCAGTGGTGGTACATGCCCAAATTTGATCCTCATCATATTAACCATAAATCAGCACTTTTCTCATAGATAATCCACCGATTTCCCCCACTCACGATTTTTTTAAATCATGTTCTCAAAGGTTTCGCAGTACATCAGAGGAATTTATACCAGTTCGTGCCCTCCCACTTACAAGTTGGTTTACAACCCCATTGGCTAGTGTGATACATGTATCATAAACCCTAGTGAAATTGGAGTTATGTTCACCAACTTAGCTTTCGAACTGGGGCAGCGCCTTGTACCCCGAAAAACCCAACACAACCGCACCTAGATGCCTCAAATGGCTCATCATCGGTGATTCCGGCCTGTGGCACGATGGTCATCTTCGAAATTTTGGATGAGACATAGATGGGAATGCGATGGGAAACGATGGCTATACATTATGCTGATACACTATCGATTGGATCGATTGGATTGGAAATGATGGGCATATTGCCATGAAACGGACGTTTTATGTGTGATTCCGAATGATGATCACTGGGTCAATTCCAAGCCCGAAAACGGATTGTCCAACGTTTTTCGGGTGGGGGACGAAAACGACAATTATATAAAGCAATAGTTGGATCTATGCATCAATGCCTCGATTCTTTTTGACTCATCGGTTCCCATCCCCCACCTTCCACCCCCTACCCTGCCCCATCCCCCCTGAACCACCCCAAGACCATCACAAACACAAGCCAACACAAAACATCCCAAAGAGACACAAAAATGAGACGGCTTCGCTGCAAGATGCAAAACAAATGCGACGAAACACCACAGCCCGTTATCGGTCGTGGTCCGACTACCAGCCAGTTCATCATTGGGGATCGTTATCCCATTTTTTTCCCCGGGTATGGACATGTAGAACATGTCTTAAAAATAACAAACGCGTTTGGATTGGAATGAACTCTATGAAAAAAATATTGGCAGCCGCTTCATCATGATATTTCACTTTGCAACATTTTCTTGGCTTCAAACCAGTACGATTGTCAGTTCCGGTTATGCTCGGTTTGGTCTGCCATAGATGCCATCATTTAGCTCTTGGTCCCAAAAGATGCGCTTTGAATCAACCAAAAAGTGGGACAAAGGTGTAAAGCCCACCTGCATCTTTTGTGGTTAAAGCAGTTTGCTTTAAAAACATGATAATCAAAATACTTGAGTCAACCATAATAAATCATAATAATACGCACCCAAAAAAGGCTATTCAACTTGAAGCATAATAACCCCAAAAACGGGAGCACCATGGACCTCGCTGATGTTGTGCGGGACCCAGAACTTTGTTAGTAATCAGCGAATGACCGACTCTAAGTAAGGTTCCGAAATTCGGCTGTCCCAATTTTCAGTGATAAACTGTATCTAGGCTTATAACTTCTAGACATGATTTCATTTTTTTAAATACTCTTCAATGTTCAAAATTGAGTAAATGGGACATTTCTTATTTCAGTTGGACTCGGCGGATAGCCGCAGTGTCCACCAAGGTTGATGAAGAGTGACCAGTTTTTCAAGAAAAGTTTCCTGGTTTTCCAACAATTTATACTAGAAAAAGGGGGGAGGGACTCCTTCTCAAATCTCCCTTCAACTAATAATCTAATAGGGGATTATAGTATATATATATTGTAATCATCCAACATATTGGGGATTATAATCATCGAATAGGAGAATGCCGATGACGAATGTCGAATGATGTATCGAAGTATCACAAATAGCCTACACAATATACGCACCATGTACACACCATATAAATATACATGTTTGTGTCTATATGTATGTATATACATATTTAGATATATAAAGCGCGCCCAATAATAAACCATGTGGTGGTCATTTTAAATCATCCCGTGTGAGTATACCTATATATATATATATACACACACTGTGTATGTACACATGATACAATGTGAGGCCCCCAAGATAGCTAAGTTGGTTTATAACTCCAATAACTATGGTTTATGGTACTTATAACTATAGTTATGGGGGTTTAAAAACCAACTCATAACTGGGGGGCCCCACATTGTATAGTATTGAATAACTTTGCTGCTGACTTCCCAACAATTCCCGTGGCTCGAGCCCTGGAGCCACCTCTTTGTGGGCAAGAATGGTGTCGGCATGGCATAACCTCTGCCAAGAGGATGTGCATCAAACGTGGCTGGGAAATCCCAGCAACGAAAAAAAAAGGGGGGTGGGATTTTGGAGCACGCCATGTTTGAAAAAAACGGAGGCTATGGAATATCCCCACTGATGATATGCTTGTCACCGCTATCAGCCACTGGGACGCACCGTCAGCCGTGGTGATCACAAATCACCAAGTCGGGTATCCATTCGGAACCGATGGAGTGATCCTCCAAGTAATGGATGTGGCTAGATATAGATGTGCCTGAAACTGGGCATACCGCCAAGCAATGGCCAGCTTAAAACTGGGCAAAGTGATGATGACTGGATCATATTGGATCCAGGGCTTATGTCAGTAAAGCAATGTCAATATTTTGATGCTTATACCATCCAAATTGTAAAACTGGGGATGGTTCAACATAACTGGGGGATCACCACCCTGAACCTCTTTCAACCTTGATATCTTTTTTCCCGAGCTATCCAGTTGGATGAAACACCCCATCCTGCCTGCACAGGGTGCCGGAACCGCCGGAACCGGACGCCCTGGCGATCTGAGCAGTTTGTTGCAGTTTGCTATCGAAAACAACCAATCTTGTCTGGCTGGTGGTTGACCTACCCCTCTGAAAAATATGAAAGTCAAATGGGAGTATTATTCCCAATATATGGAACAATAAAAGAGGTTCCAAACCACCAACCAGTTATAACCGGAATATCATGGGAATAGAATATGAATATAATAAGAACATCATGGGATACCATAATAGGATCTGGTAATTCAACAGTTGGCTATGGACTTTTAATAGATGAACCGTCGAACTAAATGGGTTATTTCCAAAATGCTAAATTAATGATGATGGTTTAAGAGCGCAGGTATCATGAGAAAACATGCCTGACGTTCACCATCAAGGAAATGTCTGCAAGAAATGATAACACACCCTTCAAACAAAGACACGTAAGCTTTCAGTGAAAAACACAATGGATCTTAACCAAGATAGGATTATAACCAAAACTAAATGACGATTGGTTGATGGTTGACTGTTGGGATATAATCACTGATTTACCCCAAATTTACCAGTGATTTTAATGGCAATGTCGCGGGGTAAATCCTTGATTCCTCAACAAACTCTCATCATATTGTTGGTTATATATGCCATTACATCTGGGTGACTTATAGTGATTTTCACTAACCTGAACATAGCTGAAATAAGGCAATTTGTGGATGATTCCCTTATTGCTTACCATCATTCTAGTGACGTCACAATGAGGTCCTTGTAATTCATCCAGATTACATCCCCATTGGGGGATAGTGGCTATTGTCGGGTTTACCACACTAGAGGTTTTCCAATCTAAAGAGAGTTTTCCTATTAACACACCCTGATATATCCCATTACATCCAAATGATATCCCGTTTTACCCTCCAGTTCTTTAACGCAAGCACAAAAAATCACGATTTTGAAGAGGGAAATCCTCATCCTAAATCATCCTAAATCATCTCTTTCTATGGGATCTAAAGTATGTTTTTTTTTGGGAAAATCCTCTATAGATTGGAAAAGCTCTGTTATGGGATCAAAACCAAAACATCTATTTTCCAATTCCCTGCTCAAATCTGCCTGTGGATCCTCGTCCTGGCTGAGGGCTTCCTGCGGGAATAGAACTCTTGGGGGCTTGGGCCCTGGGAAACTGGAGAGATTTGATCAGAAATGGTCAAAAATTGGTTCCAAACAAATTGGTCCAACATTGGTCAACCAACAGATCATAGTTTGATAAGATGATGATATTTCGATGGCAAATATCAGGATTGGAATCGATATGATATGAAAAATCTGAGCCAGAATCATGATCAGCTAAGGGTATCTACTCACCATTTTTGGACTTATCAAAGGGGGGGTGTCCCTCAACCCAGAACCAATGTTAGACTGCCAGGATTTCAGGTGCCATATGAATCGCGCGCCTGCTAACCTTAGCTATACATTGCCATCCAGAGTATCTAACCATCTAGGGATCAAAATCATATTGACTAGATGGGTCTTAGCCGGACATTCTACTCTATGAAAAACCTAAAGCCAATCCACTCAGCTACCAAACCAAAACCAAAACCAAGACAGTGGAGTAAACATGGTATACCATGGTTAAGGTAACCGTCACACAAAACCCAGCAATCAATGGTTTCAACCCCAGCAGTGGATAAGTCTGCGAAACGGTCATGTGATTAGCCACTTGCTGGAGGACATGTCGCAGTTTTGTTGTGGTTCATATGGGGATTTACAAAAAATGGATATACCCAAATGAAGAAAATTATAATTATGATGATGTTGTTGTTGATAATGATAATGATGCTGCTGCTGATGATGCTGCTGCTGATGATGTGGATGGTGATGATGATGTTGTTGTTGATGATGTTGATGTTGATGATGTTGATGTTGATGATGATGAGGATGATGATGATGACGATGATGTTGATGTTGATGATGATGACGATGATGACGATGACGATGATGATGCTGATGATGATGACGACGACGACGACGTTGTTTTTTTGTTGTTGTTGATGATGCTTGATAACCGTCGTTCCAAGTTTTCAACTTTTCTACCTAGGAACGGGCCAGGAAAGTAAATACACCACCATTCGACTGATGATACCAACATAATAAACAGCGGTCCTCTGAGCCTAAACTTTTGACTCACACGCAGCAAATAATCATCAACTCCTGGTTTGCTTCCCATATTTGTTTGTATCATCAATAAGCCACATTTTTCTTAAACAAATGTTTGCCGGCAAGACATTGCAATTACCATTCCGTTTTTTCAGATGGCAAATCTTTTGTATATACCTTTCACTTGTCCTTAAAGCACGTACATTAAAGACCCAGTGCGTTTACTCAGCAATCACCCACAATTAATTAAGGTTTACCCGGGCATCCCGATTTTCATGTCTACTTGAATTTCGTTTTTGAATATACATTATAGCACCCCCAAAAATATAGGACACATCGACACCTGGAAAACATGGAGGAACCATCACAAATAACATCCTGGTGAACCATCATCTATAACATCCGGAAAAGCATGTGTACCTTTTTGTGGGGTTACTATAAATGATACCAATTTCAGGACAGCTAACAATTCATGATCATACCATTACCCCATGCCCGCCGACCTCTACTGGCAGGAGCTGCCCACAGAGGTGTGGAGCAACTGCCTCCCAAGAAATGGACCACAAATTGGGTCACAACTGGGTACCCTCTGGTGTCATCAAACATGGCAATGGGAAAGGAAAATCAACTATAGATCTGGGTAAATTATAGTATTTCACTACCCTGAATTAAGGCCATTTTGGGATGATTCCTTTTATTAACAATGATTCCAGTGAGGACGCAGTGAAGTCGTTATAATTTACCCAGATAGATGGCATATTTTTCATTGTCATGTTTGATCGCAACGGGGTGATGACCACTTGGAGGTGCATTCCACTTATCGTAAGTGGTTTTTAACCCACACGTAAGCCATATATATATATATAACGGAGGATACTCCATTAAAAGAACCAGGGGGTATAGCGGGTATAGCTCATTTACTAAGTGGGAGGCACCCCCAAGGGGAATGATTCCAGTCCCTCTGAAAAATGTACGCGGCCAAGCTTAGACACCTACCCCCATTGGTGGCAAAAAGAAGCACCTACTTGGTGGTTCATCCTGGTGGCTGATACGGCTGACCTTTGTTGAGAAAGTAGGGTGATCGCCCCCGGACAACTTGGGCGACAATTGTGCACATCAAACTCGCCATTTTAAATCTATCTAAGGTCCGTAGCCATTTTGGCCCCAGCCCTCGGCCCAAGTCTTTCCAGTAGTGGGGCTGTTTACGACTGATGCTTGGGAGATCGTTTATCATGGCGTCGTTTCCTTCTTGCTTGGTGCTCTGATCGGATGGCATTCCTTTGGTGCATCTCTTGAAGTCACCGGTGGAGACGATCATGGCCACTCTTCATCCGGACAATTTGAGGTCACGACAAACATTGCCTTCCTTCTGGTGGCTTCATTGCCTTGGCTGCATTGTTTTGCTTGGTGAGCGTTCCGCTTATGTCCTTCGAAGGGCTGGATTCAACGTTCAAATTGAACAGAACATTACCGGCACCAAACTCGATAGGGACCCTGTCTGCGGCAAGGGGCATGTGTTGTCACCTGCAAGTTGCCAACAACAAGTGGTGCTTGCAGACCACAGTCTGAACATGAGTCGTGCTGCGCATGGCTAAGGCTTGATCAGGGAACTCATTCCAGTCGCACCATGAGCTTTAAAAGAGGAGTGTCGCAATGCAGCCGGTACCTTGTGTGGCCCATTCTTGTGTTGGGAGAGAGGGAAAATGTATGACGCTGTGCAGATGGGGCCGGTGTAGCTTGAGCCAGCCAAAAATGTAGGGTCACACATCTCGTGTTTTTGCCCACAAAGGGATAGGGCTTTGTGCAGCATCATCTCTATCCTTTCTTTACTTTCCCGTTGTTGACTCCTGCAAGAGGATGAAGCGCTGTATTTAATTCTTGTGCGCCCCGTCACAGCTCTGAACAGAATCGGAGCCACTTGGTGGTTGGTAAATTAATGGAGTGGTGAGCATGCCTGACAGGAGGCTGCCCGCTTTCGGTTTCACATCGGTTTGCCTACTGGGCGCGCTGTGCTGCGGAATTTGAAGCTTAGCATGTTGTGTCGTCCAACATCCTGTGGACTACCCATGGCGGGTAGGTGGGGGCAAACTCACCCACCTGCCCGCGAGATGTGTACACAGCTGGACCTGAACCTAGTGCTGCGCCGCACTGCTGCCGCTGTGCTCGCACCACTCAGAAGCTGTCCGCGATAAATATATCCTAAGGCCAAATTGCCCCTATCAAACGGGCCATAGATCGGATTCAATCCTCCATTTTTGAACAAGTAATTCAAAGATCAGATTGTTGGATATGTATCCCATTCAAGCATCTGTGTGTCTACATATATAAATATATATATATATACACATACATGCTCATAAATCAAAAAAACTTTGGTTTTGTAACCCCATTTATCCTGGATCCCTTATTATCCATCATTAAACTATTGCAATCCCAATGAATCACCGTTGAACCATGGCACCCCCCATGAAAACATGACTGGGTCCACGTGCGACCCCAAATCTGGGATTCAATTTGTTCGTTTCAAATTACAATGTGTACATCTTCCACAAGGATTTCTGCGATTGTCCTAGTTCCATGGATCCTGTTGATATAATCATTACATGCAAGAATGCCTCATTATATCCTCATTGATATCCAACTGTATCCCTACTCCCCCTTCTGGGTAAATGATCATAATTTACAAACCTGAAATGTTCGACTATTCTGGGATAGTTACCCCTACATTCACCATTATTCCAGCGAGGTCGCAGTGAGGTCTTCATAATTTATCCGGAATATACTATAACTATAACACTATAAATAAATATAATTATAAAAAAATATATATAGATACATACAGATAGATAGAGGTACAATCTCCACCCAATAGAAATGATATACATCTATCTATATCCAAATCCAAATATATATATATATACACATACATACACATGTATATATCCCAATGAAATAGCCAAAAGATTTTCCCATCAGGGTTCAACTTTTTGATGTTGTCATAGTTGACTTAAACCCATGTATCTTTGCATGCTGTCTTAGGACCAAAGAATACAAAACGCAGAGTAACCACATCAAACTTAATCCGTTGCTGATGAGTCGCAGTCGTATCTCATGCTTACCTTTATTTTTTCTAATTGTTTTCGCGGCCGATCTTTCTTTCATTTATGTATGAACATGTTCATGTTAACCTTCACCTAAATCTCAACAGCGTCATTTGCTCAAGCCGAAGAAATTCTGTGAACATCATTCCAGTTCGCGTTGCTGTGTCCCGTTCTTCGCTTCATTGTCAATGAAAGCAAATCCTTGCATGGTGTCAAATTCTCTGCGCGGCAACAGTAGGCAAATTTGCGGGCCTCTCTGACGTTCCGGTTCCTCCGGAACCTTTTAGCAATTGCACAAATCACATTGTAGAAAATCATTTCTTAGGACCCTGAGTCTAAACAATGGTTGAGAGCAGCCGTGGAGATAAGCACTCCTGAAAAATACATTGGCTCGTGCAATCCCGGCGGTGACATTTAAATCACAAATATATTCTGACAGACATTCTGACATATAGTTTGTCATTTTTTCTGACGCCTTTTCTGACTTGGGTACCTGCCTTCGATTCGCTAATTATGCTTTGACGGTTTCATTCACATAAATTCAAGCATGCGGTCTTAGGTAGATTCAAACACTCAATCCAACATTCTGATGACAAAATTGTTCAGATTCTATGTGATGTATATCTTGGCATTCTATTAGCCACTTTTTGTGAACTTTGTAAATATTCGAAACCTGGCAAGCCTGCTATATAGCAGCAGCTGCTGCTGCTGTTCGACTATGGCAAGGCAAGGTGACAAGGCATCGGAGGTGGAGGATTAGGGTGTAGAGGAAAAGCGAGACGACATGAAATAAGGTCAAGAGACGGCAACCTTTCAGACCGCCTTCGGTTTCGTGCGGCACCTTTTCTTTTTCCGGACATGCCTCGGACAGCTCCTTGGAAACGTTTCTAACGGCCTTGTCCAAACAAGTTGTGGGACTTTTGTGAAGACCTTCGTATCTTTTTCAAGGCATTGGTGTAGAATCAAGACATTTTTCAGACCTGAACTGCTCTTCTGCAATGGCCTTGCTTTGCCCTCAAAATTTGCCTTCTCAAAGCAAGCTTGATTCGGTAGAGATCGATGCAAAGCGCTGCCCGCATCAGGTAAATACCAAAACAGGTGCCGGGCAAACGCAATTCGTGCAAGCTGACGTGGTCGCCTTCTACTTGCGCTGAAAGCATTTTGTAGCAAGCAGCTAAGAAAGAAGCCTATACCAAAGGTGGTGGTGCTTTGCCCGATGAAGGCTTGCCACTGGTCATGTCGGTAGGCAACCCCATGCTTTGTCATTGCTCCATGACAGGTGAGACAACAGGCCACAACTGTTGTGTGCCAGCTTTAATACAAACGCATGCCTCCATCTAATGCTTGCCAAGTCAATAGCCATCCCGGCCCAATGGTGCCTGTGGGAAAAGAACTTCGGGGGGCTCGGTGCGAAACCGTGTGCCCTTGCAGAGTCGGCTCTTGATTGTGTTGAAGCCCATGGCGCTGAAGGAAACATTCCAGTGAAACTCAGCTCACTGAAAGGTAACCAACATTGAACGTGTCATGAAAAAACATTGGTTTAAGTCAAAATCGGATGCAAGACAAATGCAGGAAAAGTTAAACCCTGATTCCCATTGTTCCATTGAAAACTTCCTTTTTGGGCGGGCAGTTGGAAGCCACAACTCGCAGATCCCAAGGCCTGACAGCACCTCGCCTGTGCGAAGGGACACTTCTGGTGGTTGGGAAAGGACCAACTCATGGGGATTTCATGGGGACGTCACGGGGCAAATCTTGGATACCCAGCACAACAATTAAATCTAGCTAATCTTAAGCTACACGAGGCACAGGGCGCAAAGAAGCAAGAAAGAATTGGTCGGCAGTGACTGGTAGTCATGGCTTCATAAGCAGCATAATGGGGACTTTATCAACAAGACTTGACACAAAGACTCAAGTCGGGTGTAGCAGAAGCAAATCACTGGGGCCAGTATCTACCACAATTTCTAGCTTGGGGGACTGCCCTCCGAAGCCAATGGGTTGAATGGTTCGATTCCAAAAGGATGCGTGTATCTCTCACCGTCAGCGAATCTTCCCAAAAGATTGCTATTTTGAGAAAAACTGGGGTATTTCATGGACACGAGCAGTTTAATGGGAGAAGGTTTCCTGGCAGGTGGAGCCTTTCGGATGTACTGCTTCATGGGCAAGGATGCCTTGCGTAGCAGCTCCGCTAGTCTCAGTCCAGGTGAAAGTCGCAGAGTTGTCCACCGGCCAGCTTTCCGGGTATACTTGAGGAGCCATTCAGAGAACCATTAGCTACCAAGTAGTCAGGCTGTGGCAAGTAAGGAGCACGGCCGGGACAGCTCGATGAAGAGCGTCATCAGGAAGGTTATTCTCCAGGGGATTCAACGGGATCATCTACGGCCGGCCATTTTGGAATGGTCCATGACTGCTTGATTTCCTATGGTTGTAACGACCGTGAAACATTATAAACATTTAAAATGGGTGGGATCACAAACATAGCTAACCTTAAGGGTAACAGCAGCTGTCCAGTTGCAGCCCTCTTCAGGTGGGTTACGTGGCATAGCCAACGGCAATTGCAGGATATCAATATCGACAATTCTTCCGCGCAAATGATTTAAATTACATCATTTGCCAACATTTACCAACAAGGTTTAGCAGGAGAGTGCACATCCAATTTTCAATTAAACTCCAATCCTCAATGATGAATATCAAATCTACCCTGTGGCAAACATACAAAGAAAGATGGACACGCATGCTTTCCCCAGCAAATGATCTTTATTTGGTCGATTTTCCATACTTGTCTATGCTAACTTACTAATTAATTCATATACTATGAGGTTGGGTAACTCAATTCGTAGCTCCTTGGCTCTCCATTTCTCAAAAGGGATATATATATATAGACAATACAATCATAATTCCTTAGCCACCGTATCTTGGAGTAAACAGAAAAACAAACACATGACCCGTATTTCAGTACGCATTTTACATTTTGAATATTTTTGGGTGCAATCACGCAAGGTAGCGCCCTCCCAGTTCCAACGTTGTTAAGAACCCCCCATGAACTATAGTGATATCTACCATAAACCATGCCTAGTCAGAAACCAACTTAGATGGGGATGGGTCGAAACCTATGAAATTACCATGTAACTGGGGGAAGAAACATCCATGAACCAGCTATTATAGGGTACTTGGATGTACGGACCCCACGAATTGGATCCGTGCTTTATAATCCAGCCATATTTCATTCTATATTTCATCCAGTGGGGATATTCCACTATAATATAATCTAACCACAGTGGATTGGATATTGATCTAATAACTAACGAAAAACTCGGGCTATCTATGACCCAATACCAGGGCCTTCGTGTCTCTCAGGGCTTGGAATACGCATGGATCCGAAGAGCATCGTGGCACCTGGGTGTCGGGTGTCAGTTCTGACCCTAGAGGCGGAGTAGGGGCAATGTCCAAATATAATTTGGTGTGAACCCAAAAAATCATCATAAATCATCATAAATCCCTTGAAATCCCGTATAGTCCCTATATCATCACCAAAAAATCCTTATCTAATCACCAAAAAACCCAGCACACAAATCCCATGTAATTCCGATTTTCTCGCCATTTCCTATGGCGACTTCACCGGCGCCTCTTCCAGCCTTCCCAGTTTCCGTGGCACCTTCTGGTCGCTCAGGGCTTGGAACCCGCATGGAACCCGGCAAGGGAATCATGGCGCCCGTACCTGGTGTGAACAAAAAATGCCCGGAACGTGCAGGATTGACCCTTCAAAGCAGCAAAAATGGAGTTGCGAACGGCTTTAGCAGCAAAAATGGAGCTTTGAACAAAGAAGAATGGTGCGAGGTGACTTGCTCAAAAAAGTGATGTGACAAGCCAAACTTGGCGGGTTGAACCAACAGAATTTGAGATTTCGGCAGAAAAAAAGATTTGAATCAACGGACATGAGGCAGGGAATTCACCAACAACACTGCCGGCTTCAATGTACCAGCGTTCCGACAATCTCACCTACCAGTAGTACCGCACAAGGCGGTGGCGGAAGTTTCGAAAATAGGAAACCTATAGGAGAGGTTGCTTGTTGTGAATCACGGATGGCAGAGCGAAGCCACTGATGGACCGACAGGTGGTTGAGGTCTCCTCTCTTTCTCTCTTTCTTTCTCTCTTTCTCTGACTATCTACCTACCTACCGATCTATCTATGCATCTATCTATCTATCTACCTAGCTATCTGTCTGTCTGTCTGTCTCTCTATCTGTCTAGCTGTCTAGCTGTCTATCTGTCTATCTATCTATCTATCTATCTCTCTCTCTCCCTCCCTCCCTCCTTCCCTCTCTCTATCTATCTACCTATCTATCTATCTATCTATCTTTCTTATCTATCTTATCTATCTTATCTATCTTATCTATCTTATCTATCTTATCTATCTTATCTATCTTATCTATCTTATCTATCTATGTATCTATCTATCTATGTATCTATCTATGTATCTATCTATCTATCTATCTGATCTATCTGATCTATCTATCTATCTATCTATCTATCTATCTATCTATTGATTGATCGATCGATCGATCGACCGATCGACCGATCTATCTATCTATCTATGTATCTATCTATCTATCTATCTAATCCTATCTAATCCTATCTATCTATCTAATCTAATCTAATCTAATCTATCTATCTATCTATCTATCTGATCTATCTGATCTATCTGATCTATCTGATCTATCTATCTATCTATCTATCTTATCTATCTTATCTATCTGTCTATCTGTCTATCTATCTATCTATCTATTCATCTATCTATCTCTCTATTTCTCTATCTCTCTATCTCTCTCTCTCTATCTCTCTCTCTCTCTCTATCTATCTATCTATCTATCTATCTATCTAATCTATCTATTCATCTATCTATCTCTCTATTTCTCTATCTCTCTATATCTCTCTCTCTCTATCCCTCTCTCTCTCTATCTATCTGTCTGTCTGTCTGTCTATCTATCTATCTGCAACCTTGAAAACCGAACTATTCTGCGAGACTTCTTCATTTTTCAAAGTTGATAACATCAAAAAACGCAGCAATTCTGCGTGACTTCCTCATTTTTCAAACTTCACAACATCAAAAAATGCAGCAATTCTGCGTGACTTCCTCATTTTTCAAACTTGACAACATCAAAAACGCAACAATTCTGCGTGACTTCCTCATTTTCGAAGTTGACAAGATCAAAAACGAAGCAATTCTGCGACACTTCTTCATTTTGTGAACTGGACAACATCCAAAACGAAGCAATTCTGCGAGGCTTCTTAAATTTCTGAATTTGACAACATCAAAAACACATGAATTCTGCGAGACTTCCTTCAAAAATGGAAAGTTGAGTGCAGAGCTGGCAGCCGCGTACCAATGCGTTTTGCGATTTTTCCATTCCACCTGTCTAAAGTACTGCGCCTGCCACCAAAAATGGATGCCAGGTCATACGAAATGCTGCATCTGTCACGCAAAATCATCTTAGCAAACCTACAGATCTGATGCTCCAAAATGCAACCCCTCAGGAAATCAGCGCCCTGACCTCCTAACATCTCTGATGAACATGTCTTTTGTACTGCGCCTGCCACGCGAAATGCATCTTTGAAGATCCTCTTCAAATGTCCCACGCCTGCCATCGTTTTTGGACATGCTACAAGACCCTCACGTTTTTGCTCACTTTTGACAAGGTGCACAATCCCTTGCGCCTGCCACGCGAAAGCACATCTAAACGTCCAAAAGTGCTCCGTACCCGTCAGTTTTTTGCACTTTTGACTTCGAAATGTGCTTCGCGCCACAACGGCGTGCACTTTTTCGATACCTCAACTTCCAAAAGTGGTCCGATCATGTGGTGTTTTGTACATTTTCACTTGGAAATGTGCTTCGCGCCACAATGGCGTGCACTTTTTCGACATCTCAACTTCCAAAAGTGGTCCGAACCTGCTGTGTTTTGCACATTTTGACTTGGAAATGTGCTTTGCGCCACAACGGCGTGCAATTTTTCATCTCTGAATCTGGCCAGGTGGCTCCGCAACTGCCGCTTTAGCGAGCCTACTTTTCGACCCTCCGGAGCCACAAATCATTGGAAAATCACAATGTTTCGCGGCTTTCCTACCTTTTCGCGCATCTGCATCTTCTTTCTTCTGACTCTTTCTCTTCTCTGATCTTCGCTCTTCTACTCTTCTTTTCTCTCTGACTCTTCCCATCTCTGCTTTTCATCTTTCGATATTGTCGGAAGTTTGACTTCTAAACTTCCTTCGGCCAGCATAAAGATCCGGTAAACCTGAGGTGGTGTAATCCAATAGAAGTGAGTATTGACCTCGGCACTTGGCGAAGCGGCCCCATATTTGACGCAGCATATCCGTATGGTCAGGAATGACAGAGCATGGTTCCCACACGGTAGAGTGCCATAATAGCTGCCATCTCCAGAGATCTCATCGATGCCATACCATCTCCTCCTGTCGTTGGCAGTCCTCTGAGCTAAGGCAGTCGTGGTGGATGTTGCTGAAGAATTTTTCTGGGCTCTTCCAAGTAGTACCGCCTTGCACAGTCGTCTCCTTCACCCATAGCTCGCTTCTGGAATTGTGTACAATTCTTTTGAATTCAATGGTATGGACGGTGCTCTCGACCGGGGGTGCCGCCGCTCGAGGGATCTCTTCACGCCTCAATGCATCCTGCAAATCTTGGAGCAATTCATGATAAGTTGCTTCATCGATACCAAATTCCCTACTAAACCATGGTTTCTAAGGGGGTGTTTATTTAATATTAGAGGGAAGGGATGAGTCACACATGGATATACAAGCTAGTGACTGGGTGAATCTGGTGAATATCTCAAACAAAGCCATCTTCTGAGTGGTGAACACCCAGAGGTCAACTGACAGTGACAAAGTAGGAGGATTATCTAGGTAATCCCTTCACGCAACAAAGAACAATCAAATCTGGTTGGTGGTTTCAACCCCTCCGAAAAATATTAATCAGTTGGGATCATTATTCCCAATATATGGAAAAATAAAAAATGTTCCAAACCACCAGCCAGAAATGATCTGAAGTTAGGATCTGGGCGAATAACAATACCTCCCTAAATCATAAAGACATACATTTATTTTGCGGTGGTTTCGCTCGCTTTTTGCATCGTTTTACACTCAAAAATCATTGGCCAGACATCGTGTATCCATCCTGTGTTTGGTTGCATCCCCAGCTGCCTTGCTGGGTTTGGAATGTGCAATGTGATGCCCTCGTTTTTGCTTGGAAAAACCCCAAGCCAAAGCACTTCCTACCAGAAACCCTACTCAGTATAGTCATAAACCAGCTTAGCGATTCCAAACAGGGGCATACATACATATATATATATATACATATATATATACATATATATATATATACATATATATATATAGATAGATAGATAGATAGAAAGATAGATAGATAGATCGATAGATAGATAGATAGATAGAAAACTTGGAAGCCCCGAAAATATGGGGTAGATACGATCATTACCATTCTGGAAACACTTTTTCGTTTTGGGGCTTGCTACAATATCATCCCCACTGTATTCTTCTGATATTCCCATTATAGGGGGGTTTCCTAAAATGGATCCCCAAATCATCCCCAAGTCATTAGACCATGACT
>CAMXCT020000081.1:72500-160000 GCA_947184155.2 Cladocopium goreaui | reverse complement strand
ACTAGCTGGTAGTTGTGGATGTTCATCCCCCTAAAAATGGTATAGGCTATAATGGATATATACCGCTGGTTACTGATTTTTGGGTGGCCCACAATTACTATGGCTGAGTTGGTCGAAACTAGTCTGGCATGCGGCTTTTTGACATCAAACTAGTTGGGGTTAACCGGGCACCACCGAGCTGCCCGAGCTGCTAGAACTACTGTCCAAATACAAACATAACTCGCCCTAAATGTTTAATGAATGAAAAGAGATAACCATACCCTCAACCCATGCATCATTTATTCTGTATAGGGTATGGATATAGGATCAAAATAAACACATGGGATCAAACAAACACTATTGGCACCAAACGAGCCCAAAGGAACCCCAAGACTTGCTCATTGGATCTTCGATCAAAAATGAAACCACCCTCAGACATGTGCTCACGCACGTGTGCAAAACTTCCTTTGTTCAGTGGATCTTGGTTCAAGGAAGACCGAGTTGGGCCTCCCCCATCCTCCCCCGTGGCGGAAAAAAACTACATCTTGCTGCTGCTATATTCTTTTATTCCTCTTGCCCTGGGTTGTTGAAAGTTTTTCAGGCAGGTATTTGTAGAACATGTTGGCACTTAAGTCACTTACTTAGGTCCATCATGCTGCGATGTCGTTGTGGGTTGGTGATGGCTGTTGCTGGCGTAAGGGTTAAGATTTGAAAACTGCTGGAGGGGGGTTTCCCGCCATGGAGGCTGGAAGGAAACCGGTATATGCGAAAAACGCATTGAAATTTGGAACATACATCTTTAATACCAGGTGTTTGCATATGTTTGAATAATTTGGGACACTTTCATCTCACATGGTATTTGCATGTTTTGGAGTTCAATCTTTTCATTTGACATGGTGTTGTGCTTTGTATTTGCAACACTCTGGAACTCGAACTTCTCCTTTTGAATCGAAACCTTCCATATTGCATTGCATTTGCGACACTTTACCTTTCAGTTCGCGTGGTATTTCTTTCCCTTCCCTCCCTCCCTCCCTCCCTCCTTCCTTCCTTCCTTCTTTTCTCCCCTTTTTCCCTTTCTTCCTGTCATCCTGCCAAATTTTGCAGCAATTTGGACCTGGAACATTTCTATCTCAGCTAGTTTCGTTGAGTAGCAGCAACACAACCAAAATCGACCATGAAATGGAGTGGTAGCTGTACGCGCGTGTTGGAATGTTATACGCGGCATTCTGGAGCTCGAAACCTTTATTTGGGCATAGTGTTTCCTTGTTTTCCCTTCCTTCCCTTCCTTTCCTTCCATTGCAAGCCAAAATGGGCCACATGTACTTGACTTCCCTATTAAAAATTGTGATTTGTCCAGAGCCATCTTAGCCTACCAGAGGCTATTAATCATGCCTGCGATGTATGCGATGTATCACTTCCAAGATCGCCGCTTCAATGGAGATGGAGAAATTAAAGGACCGGATAACCCCACAAGGCAACTTCTTCCAATAATGAGCACCAAATCTTGTAGCTGGGACGGGGAAGGGGGGAAAGACAAAGGAGGTGGTGGAGGATCGAGAAGTAAAACAAAGCTGTGTGTGACAAAGTTGTATGTGAAAGATGGTGTGTGACAAAGAAGATGGTGTGTGTGTGTGACAAAGTTGTGTGAAAGATGGTGTGTGTGTGTGTGAAAGTTGTGTGTGAAAGAGAGCGTGTGACAAAGTTGTGTGTGAAAGATGGTGTGTGACAAAGTGGTGTGTGAAACTTGGTGTGGCGAAACGTGGTGTGTGACAAAGTTGTGTGTGAAAGAGTGTGTGGTGAAAGATGGTGTGCAACAAAGTTGTGTCTGAAAGATGGTGTGGTGAAGGAGGTGTGTGACAAAGTGGTGTGTGAAGGATGGTGTGCTGAAAGATGGTGTGTCAAAGATGGTGTGCGAAAGATGGTGTGTGAAAGATGGTCTGTGACGGTGTGGTGAAGGAGGTGTGTGACAAAGTGGTGTGAAAGATGGTGTGCTGAAAGATGGTGTGTCAAAGATGGTGTGTGAAAGATGGTGTGTGACAAAGTCGTGTGTCAAAGATGGTGTGTAAAAGATGGTGTGTGACAAAGTTGTGTTTGAAAGATGGTGTGTCAAAGATGGTGGGTGACAATGTGGTGTGTGAAAGATGGTGTGTCAAAGATGGTGTGTGACAAAGTTGGGTGTGAAAGAGGGTGTGTGAAAGATAGTGTGTGAAAGATGTTGTGTGACAAAGATGGTGCGTGAAAGAGTCTTGAAAGAGGGTGTGTCAAAGATGGTGTGTGAAAGATGGTGTGTGACAAAGTGGTGTGTGAAAGACGGTGTGTGACAAAGATAGCGTGTGACACCAGAGCCACCCCATTTCCATAAGTGCCACCCCTGCCACGCAGAACGAAGGTGGATGTGACCAAGGGCCACGCCTCCCACGCAAAACGAAGGTGGATGTCACCAAGTGCCACGCCTGCCACGCAAGCCCAGTGCCATAAGTGCCACGCCTGCCACGCCTGCGACGCAAAACGAAGGTGGATGTCTCCAAGTGCCACGCCTGCCACGTGAAACGAAGGTGGATGTCGCCAAGTGCCACGCCTGCCATGCAAAGTGCCGCGGCGTCACCGGCGACTAATCCCAGCCCAAGCGCGCCACCAGAGCCAGCCCAGTGCCATAAGTGACACGGCCACGCCTGCCACGCAAAAACGATAATTAATATGGTTTGATGGATTTGCAGTAAGTATGGCTATTATCATGGTTATTGCCCACTTACTAACTGGCATGCAACGCCAATTATGCACCAAACCTTCCAACCCATGGTAGGATGGGGGGTGCTGGCGGGGTTGGAAGGTGCCCAGCCAGTTTGGGGGGATGGCTGGAGGACGATTTCCAAGTAATTCTTCTAGATTCTTTGAACCTTCGTGGGGAAAAGTGTTGGTTTGTGAAATGCATTTTCTTAGAATATAATTTTTTGTCTCGGTGGAAAGTTATCGCCTGTTTCTAATAGGGGCACCGGTGGCCAGGGGACCTAATGGCCCGTTGATCCAATGCAATGTTGGTCTTATTTTTGGCGGGGACATGGTGCTCACAAATTCAAAATTTAACCAACAAATCCACAAAAAACTTAGTTGTGTATTGCTAGATTCCATCCAGGTGTTGCAACCACAAAAAAGGCGAGGACTTACTTAACCCACAGAAACTAGCAATTAAAGGGTTTAACACCGATAATTGCAAGTTGGATACACAATTTGATTGCTGGGGTGTGGTAATGTACATTAAACTGCGTGTCTAAAGTCTGCAAGCATCTATATGCTTGACTGGTAGTTACGCATGCACCAGGGATGTGATTTCAACAGAGATTCTGATTTTATTGGATTTTGATAGCTGATGAAGATGATGGAAGAAATATTCTGACATAGGAGCAGCAAATGGCATGAATTCAGGCCCCGGTGCTGTAACGAAAAAACGCACGAGCCATTTGGGTTGTTTTGGAATGTTCACCCACCATCTTCTAGGCTATTCTTGGGGGTGCAGTTGGGGTTATACATGTGCACAAACATTCGGAGAACCTCTACAAGTTGGCATTTAACCACTACAGTACAGCAAAGGTTAAAAAATGCTCTGATGCCCCCAGCCGGGCCCAGCTGTTTCCCAACTCAATTTTGCTGCCTGCCCACCCAGGCCGCCTCCCGCAGGGCTTCCAGGAACCCGCATGGACCCGAAAAGACCATTGGTCCCTGCAGCAGCTGCTTTCGCTCAAGGGTGTTTGGTTTGAGACTGGCAAGGCATGGCAGGCATGTTGCGCTGGTGGTTCGCACTAAGAATGTTTGCGTCACTTCCTGCCGTCCGCAGGCAGGGAAGGTGGGCACCCTGGAGATGACTGGGACTATTGCCCATCAACAAACATGGCCCTCATGGAAGCGATGCCACTGCGCCGTGATGCCGCCCAGGCGGAGCATAAGCTAGGTGCATTGAAGCCTTAGTGAATACATCCCGTTCATGAACAGAACGCCGCAACAGAACAAAATGAATGTTTTTCATGTCCTCGCTGCTCTAATACGCCGCTAATGCGCCAGGCCCTTTGTAGTTGCACTTAAACATCCTCAGCATGAGCAACATACATCAAATGCAGTGACCCTTAGCTATTTGTCCATGTTCGCACTTGTCAGGAGATTTATTGGAACCCAAACGCGCCAGATTCAGTCCAAGCGAGAAAACTGCAGCTTCAAAGGGCATGCAGCTTTGGAAGCTAGAAAGAATTATATGGGAGTAGAGATCACGGGAAAAAACATGTCGAGCAGGTCCTTCTATAACGATCTTACGAGAACCTCATGCTGCGCTCTAAAAAGTCCTTGTGTGAAGATCTTGATCAAGATCTTATAAAGGTCCTTGTGAACAGATCTTGTGGAGATCCTGGTGAAATCCTCTAGGTGGTCCTTGCATGATATTGAAGACCTGGCATTGGATGTGGGATGCTTTTAGGAGCTTCTTGTGAAATAGTAGATGGACAAAAAAGTCAAACCCTACAGACATCTACCACACACCCCAAATTTCAGTGTTGAACAAACTCCAATATAGCTTCCTCTGCACCCAAGCGCGCAGCAGCCCAAAGACAGCATTGAAATTTGGGGATGCAGAGGCGACAGCAATACAGCAAGGGTTTGATTTCATCGTCCATCTACGGAAGAATAGTGTAAGATCCTGTAGGTCCTTTGACCACGATCTTGTCAGATTCTCTGGCCCTGCATGCAGATCTTTTAGAGGTTCTTGTCAGGAGCTCTTGCCAGTAGATGCTCTCCTCAACACTGTTTGGGGTCTTTGGCCGAAAAAGAATCAAAAAGAGGAAGGATTAATTTGTTGGTAAGCAGAAAACTTGCCAGTCTTGCACCAGCGAGCTTTTTGATTTAAGCCCCAGTTCTTCAGCCTCTGATTAGTTGATCATTCAAAATGAATACCCTCTGGTAATTTGTTACATAGCTATTGAACATGGTGATTTACAGTGGATTTTCCCATTGAAAATTGTGATTTTCCATAGCTATGTTAGTTTACCAGAGGGTAACCAGGTGCTCAATGAACCTTTTAACCCATGTCCTATCCATGGCTTGCTGTCCTTCAAGGCCCGTGGCTGGAAAATCTCCCAGCAGGTCGCTGATTTTCCCAGCCACGTTTGATTACCAGAGGGTACAGTACACTGTATAATCCCATACCCCTAATATTGATAAACCCATGGTTTGGTGGAGGATTTACACATATTTGGGACCATGCTTATTGTTTAATCTTGATGGGTTTATATCCATGGTCCATTACCAGAGGGTAAAAAACTGGGGCATAACTATACCCGAGGACCCGCACTTAGAATATTAAGTCAATCAACTTCCAGCCAACAAAAATTACCTGCGGGCTCCCCGGGGGGAATATTCTAAGTGCAAGCCTGGATTGCGCAGATAGAATATTAACAAATATATGATATTAAATGGATAATGACTTGAGAATATTCTAAGCGCATCAAATTTGTGAAGCACCCCCGTTTTTTTCGCAAAACAACCTCCGGCTTGAGGTTGTACCACACTTAAACCTTCCAAGTGATTGACACAAAATGTTGTGTTGTCGAATGATGCACAAACATGTGCATCTATGATGGATCATTTGTTCATATGTTTTTCAAAACACTGGGACTCCAGAATATTCTAGGTGCATCAAATTTGTGAAGCACCCCCGCTTTTTTCCGCAAAACAACCACTGTACCGGAATGCATTCTCTATCGGCACGTGAACACAGACACCAACATGTATGTACATGAATGCATGTATATATAACTATATATATATAGTCATTTTCTTTCATATGCATGCATGTACGTGATGCACATGATAAATAAATATAAATATATATATATATATCATTCCTATATGCAAACACTGTGCTATTCTTTAGGTAGGTATTTAGAGCACATATACACATACAACCATACTACATGCAGGAATATTCTAAGTGCAAGGATTTTGTGAAACACTTGTGATTTGTTGCGATTGGGCTGGTTGGGTTCATATTCTATCACCAGCAAGGTATCCAATTGGAATCAAGAATGGTTTATTTATATATATAAATATATACATACATATACATATATGTACATGCATGTTTATCATGTTTACATGTACAGAGCATCTCCATTGCAAATAGGAACACATGCAGCTATTATTCTATGTGCATGGATTTTGTGAAACAGTCCTAAATTTCTATTAAAATCATGCTCTATCGGCACGTGAACACAGACACCAACATGTGTGTACATGTATGCAGCATGCTGTATATATATATATATATAAAGTCATTTTCTTTCATGTGCATGCATGTACGTGATGCACATGATATATTCATATAATTATATATATATATTATTCCTACATGCAAACACTGTGCTATTCTTTAGGTAGGTTTTTAGAGCACATATACACATACAACCATACTACATGCAGGAATATTCTAAGTGCAAGGATTTTGTGAAACAATTGTGATTTGTTGCAATTGGGCTGGTTGGGTTCATATTCTATCACCAGCAAGGTATCCAATTTGAATCGAGAATGGTTTATATATATATATATAAATATATACATACATATACATATATGTACATGCATGTTTATCATGTTTACATGTACAAAGCATCCCCATTGCACATAGGAACACATGCATTTATTATTCTATGTGCATGGATTTTGTGAAACAGTCCTAAATTTCTATTAAAATCATGCTCTATTTATTATTATTAATATATATGTGCAAAAATGGATTATTCTAAGTGCATTGGTTTTTGCCCCCGGGGAAGTATGGTTTTAAGGACATTCTAACTGCATAGTCAATAAAATTGAATATTCTAAGTGCAAGTCCGCATGTATAATTAATGGTTAAAAACCCCGTTACGCGTCCCACCATGGATCTTGCTGAGCCCGGATTTTCACCCATCCCAATCACCCGCCTGCAGGCATTGTTCCATTGGAACCTACAACGGTTGAACGCTGAGGAAACCAACGGAAATCCAGGAGAATTCTAAGCAAACAAACTCATTTTGCCCGCAAACATGCAGATTTTCACTTCAAACATTGGACTTAGGCAGCAAATAAGAACAGAAATTAGGGATTTAAACTTCAAACAACATGAGCTTACACCTCAGAGTACCCAAGCAAAAATGCTTTTTGTTTATAAACTATTCCTCAAGTCTCACAGTTTCAGTTTAATCAATCTCTTCCAGCTGGGCATAGAATACTCCAACAAAAATAGAAAGAAAGCTGCTTCTGGCTGTTCATTAGTGTTTTTTGATTTTAGTAGGATTTTTCGGTTTTATCTGGTGGTCTACTTGTTAGTATTCTGATAAGATTTTCCTGTTTTATCTTTTTGGTGGTTGTATCAGCTCAACTGAGCAGTGTTCAAAATCCCTCTATCATTCCATTTAATCCTGGTTGGTTAAGAACGGGATTCCCGGTTCTTGGACCATTTTAATCCCCAATATATTGGGCAATATACTCCCCGAACTCATCATCAACCAACAGGGGTTTTGAACATCAAATCCCATGAGATTCCACAAAATAACCGAACAAAATATACGTTAAATCCCATGAAATACCAATATAAAATTCCATAACATCAAAAAAACAATCCCGATATTTTCATGGTTAAAATCCCACTAAACAACTACGAAAAAATCATCTGCCGGTTGATCCAGCTATGCTGTCTGGGGATGACCATCCCCGAACTGGGTACATACATATATATATATACACGTATATATATATATATATTCATATATTATAGATTATATGAATATATGTATATTGTATTGTATTATATGTATATTCTATTCTATTCTATTATATTTGATATTATATATTACATATTGTATTATATATTATATATCATATTAAATCATATTAAATATCATATTAAATATCATATTATATATCATATTATATATCATATTATATATCATATTATATATCATATTGTATATCAAATTATATATCAAATGATATATCATATTATGTTATAAATATCATATTTTTATTATATATTATCAAATCTTTGGATATTTGGTGTATATGCCACGTATTTCGATATACACCCCCTAAATTTAACATTAAAAAGAACCAAAGAAGCTGAGTCTGCAAGATGATCTCCCTTTTTGGAACTTTTGGCTTTGCTCCAGGACTGGGGATGCAATCGGAAGTGTTTTCACGGGAGATGGTCATGAAATAAGATCAATTTTAACGGACATTCAGTGGATGGTTGCAAAATCCTGCACCACCAATTTGGGATGGTTGAAGCCCTATAAATGATGGGATGTTTACCACCTATCAACTGGTGCAGGATTTTGCCGGCCCATCCACAGTCTTTATTTTTTAGGGATACTCCGTAAACATACGAAAAGTTGAAACCCAGCATTTGCAGATCATTTTTCGAACGGGTCACCATGGTTGTTTGCCACATCTATGGTAATTTTATCCTGAGATAGTTGATATGAAATTGCAAAACCAGGTGGAAAAAACAACTATGATATTTCATGAAACACACTGGAACATATTGTATAACCAACTTAAATATGATATGGATGTCTCTGAACATGGGGGAAACAACCCGAATGGACATCAAGCAAATAGGGAACATACTGTTTTAAAAAACAATGGATAGAATGGGGACCATATCTTCCATAGCTTGGCGATCTTTGTAAATGGCAGGAAGACATAACACATTAACATACATTCACCCCCTAACTTACTCAACCATGGCTTTCTTGGTGGTTCACCCCACTTCGTAAATGAGTTAGAGAGGCCTCATTTTTAGTAGGCTCAGAAGCGGGGTAATGTCCGGACCGTTACTGGGGGGAGCAACAGTCACTCAAGTCCTCGGGCAACGAAGCAATGATAGTTGGATAAGATCTTAAAACCACCATTACCCTCTGGTAAACTAACATAACTATGGGAAATCACCATTTTTAATGGTAAACCCACTATAAATGGCCATTTTCAATAGCTATGTTAAATTACCAGAGGGTAACTAACATCACAATATCAACTACATGACACATATATCCATAGTTGATATAACCATATCATGTATCTTATAACCTTGTGATCAACTATGGATATATGTATCATGATATATACACCATGGCCCCTCAATCTATTTTGATGATACATCCATCCTACTTGGGGGTGCAGCTGGAGTTCTTAATGGGTATAACTTTTAACCGTGGTAATAACTTTCAAGACTTGGAATAAATTTCCTACAACTATTGTGAAATATAATACACTTAGTAATGCGGTTAAAACAATGTCATGTTTACCATCCCCCAGTCATCACCATTTTTTTAGGTGGTAGTTTTACCGTTCCAAAATGGGTGGTCAGGTTTTTTGTGAGGTCTGACCATTGGCCTTAGAAACTGGAAAGAACAAAGCCATGGTAAATCAACTGCCTAAGATGATGATATAATGGGCATATATATATATTATGTATAATATATATACATATATGTATACATACATATAAATATACATAATATATACGTATATATGTGAGGCATATAATGGTGGATACAACCCACCATAATGGAAATTTCTTGGATATCAACAATAGGTTTTTTGGGTTCTGAAAATGGAGTGTCCCTCCAAATGGTCATCGAATCTCTGGTGATTTGGCCTGGGGGTGCAGTTGGGGTTAATGCAACTATGGTCATAACCTCCATAAGTTGGGATATAGCCCCTAAAACCCATGTTTATAGCCCACTAGTGGGGCTATAACCAAAGTCATAGGTCATTCCGCGACTTGGTTTGTTCAAAGGGTTTCCCCGTGAATTGTGATATCCCCCAGTATTATGGGTATAATCCACTAATCAACCAACAGGGGTTTTGAACAGTGCTCAATGGTCAGTGTTTAAATAGCCATTTTCTAATGATGATCAACCAACCAATGGCTGCATTAATAATGGAATAATGATTCAAGAAACATTTTGCTACTGATTATGATCAATTACCCAAGTCAACCAACCATCCACTAATTGATCATCATTGTCAATTTTTCCTCATTTAACTTGCCACAAAATGGGTCATCATCCATTTTGATAGGATTTTCCATTATAAACCATCCAGCTATTGGGGCACTCCCATTTATGAACCCCCCCAAATCTTTCCCATGCGTTTTTCCGTTCACAAGTTGGCCTGAGGGTACTGACAGGGAACCATTCAGCAGAATGCCTGGCTGAACGCGCGCAACCGGACCTATGAACGGCTGGTCGGACGCTGCTGTTTCCTCTGTTTTCACATCACTGGACATTGGGGGGTGCAATCATTTCACCGGGAATCAGGTGTTCTTCACTTCACTTCACCAAAATGGGGTCGTGAAGTGGGGTGGTAACCCAGTCATAGCAAAGTTATGCCGGTTGCGCTCATCAAACATGTCCAAATGTAACAGGGGTTACAACCACGTAGAGGACGTAGAGGGCTAAGTATGGTTGCAAGCCAATCATATCAAAGATGGATCTTCAGGGCTCACATTCCGGCTTCAAACCCCGATTTTTGTTCCCTGTGCCGAGGTTCCAAAAAGTATCGATTCCGTTTCGAGTTTGCGAAGGGGTTCCAGTAGTTCCATTTGGTGAACATTGGGTACCCCTGAATGGCAATTTCTGCCGGAAAATGAAGAGCAAAAAACAATCTTATTTGGGGTGAATAACCTAATATATAAATAATGTATATAGCCCTGGAAAGACTCAGACAAAATCATTTCTGATTTCAAAATCTGTATTGTTTTGGTCGAAGCAACCATATCTGCATTTATTGACTAAGCTACCATCCACCAGTCGCTTTACTCTCCAGTAGTGAAACATTGCAACGGACTATACCTGCGGACTTTGGACTTTGATAGGATGAATGATAAGGAAGATAAATAAGATATTTTCATAGCCAGGTTAGATAACTAAATTGGTTGGGCCAAAATTGTAGCCCCCCCAAGTTCATGGTTTGACACTCGACCATCGCCTCTGGTCCAGACTTTGTCTAGCTGATTTGTGACCCATACCCATATCATTGGGGATAAAAAGCAGCAAGATCCAGCGAGTAGGTTCCAGCAATTTCCCAACTTTTGGACACAACCATAATATAAGTGTAATTCCCCATTCTATAATCACTGACTAAACTGAGTTATTTTTTTTTTAAACGGGGTTAACATCGGAGGAGGAGTACCCCTATATGTTTCAACGTTTCGGTGTGACCAATCTACCAACAAACGAGTCAGAATGCCAAAGTCGATGAATGATATTAACTCAAATTGAAGAATCAACGCAAGCAAAGGCAAACATTGGTCAGACTTGAGCAGAATTCAAAACCCTCCGTCATTCCATTCTGCTGAGTCAATAGGGATTCTCAGTTCGAGGATGGCAACACCCCAATATGTATCAATATAGTTGGATAGTATAACCACCTGAAGTAATTCCCCTGGAAGATTCTGGGTCACCCCACCAATCCTAAGTAGCTTCATTCACCCTAGTTATAGGTGGGGTTTCCATAGTCATGGGGCTACCCTTTATCGCTTTTTTCATGGTTGATGACTGGGGGTACTCCTATGACTTAGGATACCTCCAGGTGGATTAAACCTACCCTCTGGTAAACTGTTACATAACTATGGAAAATCACCATGTCTAATGGGAAAATCCACTATTTCTATGGTCATTTTCAATAGCAATGTAACAAATTACCAGAGGGTACTTCTTCCACGACCAACACAAGGGTGAAGTCACCGATTAACGTTCGAAACATGGCCTCCATAGACTTGTGCCACTTGTGCCACCGGCACCCGCTGCGGTGTGCCATTCACTGGCCGCGGCTGATCGAAAAGACCCAGATTTACCATCATTCCAGTGACATGGCAGTGAGGTCGCTAGAAGTTGTGCAGATTTATGCCAATATCGTTTTTTCCAAAAATGGAGTGAATATACTATCCATGATGGGGATTTTAGTGGGAACAATCATGATAAACCTGGGGATCTTGTCGTGCCTTACTTTTATCTAAACAATATTATTTTGCAATTCAAACACAAACACCTGCAAAAGGAAAATTTCGAGGTTACAATGACAGACTCTGCCCCTCATGGTGGCAGTGGTTAGACACAACATTAGCTTCAGCCCTCAGGCAGCATTTAGGGGTGAAACACGACATTTCAAACATGCAGTGAAACCAAAGAAAAAATGTGAAAACAATTTCCAATAAGATCGTAAGATTATCAAAATTTAGGGCATGCGAATTGCTGATCAACATTCACATTTTTATTGCATACATACTTTTATGGTCTATCACCATCTGTCGCTGGATTATCATCACGGAATTTGTCATTTATTAAAACCTATCCCGCTTCTATTGCTTATGTTCCCACAGTCACTTGGGCTGTGTTCAGAACATTCATGTTGTTCGTGATTCCATTTGTACTGTTTGGTTGAGATGTTCATGATTTTTTACGCACTCATGGATGATCATAAAGGGACTTAAAGAGATCATCCCCAAGATCGATAGGATAAGATAGTCTCGCTGGGATCTCTTAAAACATATATGGGGATAACATGGCAAAACTTAGATCGCAGAAAAAAATCTTTCTGGCTGGCCAGGGTCATATATCTCCATAGAAGTGGCTCAAATGGCGACCAACTAACACATCAAACTAGCCATCTAAGGTCTACTGAGCCAAGTTCTTCTTTCAACTTGGGAAATTCACTTCTTCCTTCCAGCTCCTCATTAAGCTACATCGATAGCTCCCCATAGTTCCCTCCAACTCGCTCCCGAGCCTATCGGCACAGGCGCCCTGTGCAGGAGATATGGCTCTTGGTAGGGCAGCTATGCATGGATGCATGATGCATGTACTACATATACATGTGCTGGGAGCCCAAATAAACCTAGCTTGAACGGCAAAACAACTTTTTTTCGGGCTCGAATGTACACGTGCTGGGAACCCAAATGCACCTAGCTTGAATGGCAAAACCACATTTTTTTTTGGGGCTCGAAGCATGAACGTTCCCATATACAATATGTATTCTGTATTCCACACATCACATTGTAACCAGTAAAAACATGATATAAACCCAGTACATGGCCAATCTTAGATACCTTGCTGTAAATTCTTAGCTGGCCGTTTAGATACTCCCATTACTAAAAGACTCAAGGGATTTGTTTCTACCCATCCAAGATTGACCTAGTAGAATATCTATACCCACTATATACCCACTTATACACCCATATAAACACTCTTTTCCGCTTTTCCGACTCGCATTAACAGCTACGCAGATGCCAGGACGTTCTTCTCGGTGATCTTCGGGTGTTTTCCAAATGAAAACTCATGCAGTTGCCCTTAGTTGTCGAGAGGTATTGTAGCAAGGCCTCCACTGCTGCAGCCAGGCGTCAGGCATGGATTGCCTTTCATGGCTCACCTGAACTGGCAGTGTGTTCAGCCAGTAATGGGTTGCGTGCGAATTGGGACTTCTGTATTGGACTGGCATGGTGATCCCCGCTGCCTTGGCCAGATTCATGAGATATGTTGTTAACCAGCGATTGCGTTTCACGAACAATGCATTGGGCATCGTGTTCTTCGACTCCCACCGAAGCTGTTTCTGATTAAACGAAGGTCCACAATCAGGATAAAGCTGGTGAAGGTTTGCAGACAATTGAAGCCATGACCAATGTTGAACTGTACCATGATCCGCATGCAAAGACGTTATCCAAGCTGCTATGTGTGGCCAGCCTGCGATGTTACAATGAGCCGCCTCTGGTGGCAACTGGCTGGGAAAAATCAATGGCTTCATTACCACTGGTGTGATCTCATCATGGTCAAGTCTCTTGTTGTGGGCCAACGCAAGTTTACCTACCTGAAGAAAAACAAAGATGTACCCAATGTCGCACATGATTCAAATCTGTGATTTCCTGTAACAGTCGATGTCGCGCGCTCATGATTGCAGGATGGTTATAAAATTCAAAAGTAGCAAGGTCATCTGCTGCTTGGTTACCACGAAAAACCCAGATCTCCCCCGCTTAAAAGATTCGCAGTAGCATCCTGATGACTGAAGACTCTATACGCTCCTTGGAAGAAACCTTTGCTTTCATGAAGCGCCTGGCGCAGTTGAGTCAAGAGGTCATGCTTGGGGTGGTTAATATCGACATGGCTATGGCTACATTGGGTGAAGAACCCGATGCTGTTGGCTACAAACTTGTTATCAATCCAAAGGCGGAAAAGCTTGGATCTGCTGACTGCAAACGTGACGGCCACAATGGCCGCTTGTAGTTCTTCCCTACTTATGGATTAATACATCCCGGGCAAAAAGCCAGATGCAACTGGTTGGAAGTCATCTACTCCGGCAGGAGTGGCAAGGACCACTCTCCATGAGGCCAAACATGACGAGCCATCTTGAGGCCCCAAACAGGCGCCATCCGTAAACAGGTCAAGGAAGTCTGGTTCTGGCTCGATGCATGCAAAATCTGTGAAAGCCCTGGCTTCCGGAATGCGATCCAGTGCCTGTTGAAAACTCAGGAGGGAAGCTGGTGCCAGCATCCAACCATGGTTATAAATCGCTGGCTCCATCGCAAGGTGGATCTTGTGGGGCATGCTGTTCTAGCTGATTCAAGTGCTGGTCAGTGCCAATTTCGGTGCAAAACTGAATCTACCTGGCCGCAGTATGGGCATTGTCGCTCAATCCAGGGTCTCGTTTCGGCAGGTGGTCTGCTGTGTAGAAAGTTCCATCTAGATTGTTGCGCAGCAAGCTGCGGTCCATAGGTTCAGTGGGCAAACGGCGAGTGCTTAGGAAGGCATGCGTGTGCTGCATTCCCTTGAAAGTCTTACGTTTCGCTATGCAGCCTGCAACTTGTGCTTGCCATGCTTCACATACGCGCATGTAAACTTCTTGCACTGGGGCGTGCCACAAGTCAATAGGATCCCCATTTTCATCTCGAAATGTGTCATGCATGTTCAAGTGCCAATGCAGCTGATGGAGTCGTGTGAGAAGCAAGTGGCCAGGTCCTGGCTTTTGAACTCGGCTGTGGCTCCGGCTTGCATCTGTCAATATTGGAGCATACAAGGCTGGGTCAGCAGACGGATGATTGACCAGTGACAAGTGCAAAATGTGTGATGTGCCTGGTCTGTGATCCCCAAGAGCCTTCAGGGCATTGGTGCGCATGTCGTCAAAGTGGTTTGCCCCAAGGAACCCAGAGGCTATACCATGGAGCATGTTTGGCCATGCGGCAATACGAGGCCTTTGAATTGGCCAAGTCTTTCCATTTTGGTCTGAACACTTCTCGATTTTTCGTGTTATTACAGAATTGGTCATTTGACGGGAGTATTGAACGTGCCCACCTAAATCCCTAGTCCAGTATGACACAACCCGGTCGGATGCTTTCAATGCTTGCCTATCTGTGGCTCTTGTCGGCCAGAAAATGGTCTTTGACTTGTCGATGTTCCAAGTTCGTCATATAATATCCACTTTGGACGTCCTCTTCATACGAGACGGTGATTTCAAGGTTATCCACGTATGTCCATAGCGAGCACAATGGCGCTCGCACTTGCAGCCACTTGTCTGTGATGACATTTATCAGTAGCATCCCCACCACACTAAGGCCGCAGCCTTCTGGCAGTCCGTTGCATGAGCGGAGCGGGGGCCGGATGTAAAACCGGCGCTCCATTTGGTGTAGAGCTGCGGACCAGCCACGCAAGATCGGGATGGGGAGGCCAAGCTTCATTCCAACTTGCATGATAGGTAGCCTGGGAAGATGATTAAAAGCATTGGCCAAGTCTAGCATGCATCCTGTCATTGGTGCATCTGTGAAGTAATGATCGGCGGTCCGGTGTGGAACATTGCCAAGGCACTTCACAGAAACCTTATCGGTGTGGAACTGCAGTATTTGACAGGACCTTATGGAACTCCAACATCGGTAAAGCAGTGAAAATACCGTTATTAGTCTGTAGTGTTGCACTTGACAGGAATGCTCTTGTTTTTCCAGTGCATGAACTACTCCCCCCAATTCCAGGGGGGGCAGGGATTTCCTTGCTCAACCCAAGCAAACATATCTGACTTCAACAGGTCTGGTGCCATGTGGAGTATGTCTTGGCGGCTCCATCTATCCAGACCTGTCGCAGCTGTGGGCTTCTTGGGGCGGATGCGTTTTAGAAGCTGATCCGGAGTGATTGGCTCATATGGCATGCTATCTTGGACCGGGATGGCCATATCAACAAACTGCAGTATTGGGTCCCAAAAGCTTTCAGGGGTGTCGAGATGTTTAACCCAGCGTGCAGTCCACTCTTGTCCAAAACGTGCAAATAGGGTGGTGAGGTCCCCTACGTACGTGTCTTGAGTTACTGGTGCTCCGTTCAACCCATACTGTGTCTGCGGGGAATTGGTTGCATGGGGCCCTGCGAGCTGATCTACCTCAAACTTGGCCTCACCTTCAAAGGTAACTGAAAGTTCATCATGGTCAACCTCTATCACGCTGGCGGTAACTGGTCCTTCAGCATCTGAACTGGTTGGACTTTAGGTTTTTGGATGTCTTTAAAGACCTTGTTGGGGTTATCTTTGTGGGCTGCTCTGACTTTGGCTGCCATCTCTTTCTGCAGTATGGCTTCCAGGGACCGGACTTCAAGTTCAAATGCCATCCACAGGGATGAGGCAGAGGCCGCAAATATTGGGCTGTCTGGCAAGTCATACGGAATTTCTGGCAAATGGCGTGGACGGCATGCCCACCACATTTTAAATCCACCTGGAAAACCCGCAGCGCCCAAAATGGTCCGCCACACTCTGGTTTGATGGATAAGCTTGCTGGGTGTAGGGCTGTCTGACGACTGGACATTCCTGGTATATGCCTCTAGCCGGCACAACTGTTTGAACCACCTTTGATGGGTCAGGTGGATGCCATGGTACTGCGGCCGAAGGTCTCCATGTCTGCTTGGACGCAAGCAGCCTTGGTTTTCTGGTACCCAAGTTACCTCAGTTGTTTTGGGCCTACCTTTCTGGCAGGCAAGGAGTGCGACCTGTTGCACTCATGCAAAGCTCGCTTGCTCTATGTTCAAACTCTGTTGCCAAGGCTGCACAAAAGTCTTGCGGCGGATGCTGCTGGAAGGTGAACAAGCCCTCTGGCATAGGCTGTTTTACGGCTTCCCATTGGATTTTCTTAGGCATACGCCACAGCGGGATGCTGGCAGGCTTTCCAAAGGTTCAAAGTGGGCACTTGCTACTGCATGGTCTTTGAAGGCAAGCTGATCTACATGGGTGGAGCGCCAGAATGGTATTGGCGTTCTGGGCTGATCCATATGAAATCTTTTTTGGTGCTATTTTTGCACGTGTTGGCAGGCAACTTGCCGGTGCGGGCAAACTCAAGGTCTTGTGCTTCCGTCCACCCCAATTGGGCCCAGATTTGGGCCTGCTGCAAAAGCCCATGCAATTGATTAAAGTCTCCTGTGATGAACCTCTTGCCGCGGAGACCTAGAACTAGCTGCTGAGTGATGCGTTCAAGGATTGAGTCTGCCTGATTGCGAACTGGCACTGTTTCTGCTCCTTTGGCTGGACCGTAAAAGACTGCACTGTGAATCCATTGGTCGCAGTATCGGAATGTGTGTGACAGGAGTCTGGTTGATTCCCATATCTCCTGAGGCCATGCATGCATGATCGGCTTGGTTGGCATGGTTGTAAGAAAGCCTGTGCCAAGTTGCTTTCTTCCCACTGAGCTAAGGACTTGGGAACGGTAGGGGATAGGTGCCCCTGGGTAAAATGCATATTTGCTCCGGTTAAAACGGAGTTCACCATATAAACATGATATAAACCCACTACCCTCTGGTAATTTGTTACATAGCTATTGAAGCCATGGCCATTGAAATAATTGATTTACCCATGAAAAAATTAGTGATTTTCCATAGCTATGTTTACCAGAGGGTATATCCCACTAGCCATAGACAATGCCCCGTGCAACGCGGCCTGGCCACGCGAAGCTCCGGCTGTGGCGTGCTTCGCGCTTGCGGCGCAGGGGACACTGGCGCCACCAAGGGCGGCGTGGGCCTTGGGATAAACCGGGTGCCCTTGATGAAAACCATGGGAAACCTGGGGAAAACCATAGGAAAACAATGGGAAAACCATAGAACATCATAAGAAACCATGGGAACACCATAGACAAATCGTGATTTACCCAAGAACAATGGGTATTTCATGAGATTTATAGATGTGTGATAGCTAAGTTGCTTGAGAAAACTCCGATAACTATGGTTTCTGTTGGGGATATATCTATGCAAAAAATGTGGTTTATAAATCAACATATAACTGGGGGGCACGCCCTTCTGCGAATCATTGGTATCATGAGATTTCATTGGCAAAATAGGGGATGACAGTGGTTTTTCATGGAGAATTTTATGGGAATATACTGGGACTTTCAATGGGATTTAATGGGACATTTATATAGAATATCTATGGGTAATTAATAACTTTGTTTATATAGTGGTTGATGGATGTTAATGGAATGCTTAAACTTCCTATTGTATGGTTAATCTTACTGGTGCTTAGTAGGGGCACCAGTAAGTAATGGTTTAATGGACTCTCATCACTATTTCAATGGGTAAATCATCTACAAATGGTCAATTTTTGATAGCTATATTAGATTACCAGAGGTTATCTACCCCAGAAATGGATCATCAAATTTCATGAAATATAACTGGGATTCAATGTTCCTGGTTAATTATTTTATTTACAGGATGGTTAATGAGAATTCCATATAAAATATCTAGGTGGTAACCCCTATATATAAAATATCTATGTGCGTGTATAAACATATCTATGCGTCATTGGGGGTCCCCCATTATCCCATTCCCATACCATTCCCATACCATTCCCATAAGAAACCTCAATAGTATGGGAAGATTATAGATAATGAGTGTCCCATCATTCGGGGGTCCCAAAAAATTATCATGGACATAAATGTGATATAAGTAACAATAACGGATATAATGTGGACTATGATAATGGGAATATGATAGTGATGTTATTGTATGTAATGGACACTGGTGATTTACGCAGCGGTCGTAAAACGTGGATGGCTGGAAAGTCATCGAAGACTTTTGATGACACGAGAGGTAAATCCCCACTAAACAACGATTTACTAGGGATGTTTGATATAGGATTACATTAAGGATACTTTCTGGAAGCAATTTCCCTGCTAAACTGAAAGTCGAAGCTAATAGTTTGTCCAATTGTATTAGAGTTTGTCCAATTGTATTTGAATATTGTTCATATATATATATATACATAGATCAAATCAGTTCTAATATGGAAACTTTACATCCACCGTTTGGGGTTTCGCTCTGGAGCTGATCTTCCCACCGTTTAGTTGGTGCCAACATGACTTTCTCATGACTCTTGGAGATTGATCGGCGGTGAACACAAAACAACCAACAAAACTGGGAGGCCCATTTACAGCTGCGTTTGGTTGGAAAGTCACAAAACATACCCTCTGGTTATGACTAACATAGCCATGGAAAATCACAATTTTTAATAGGTAAACCATCTATAAATGGGCCATTTTCCATGGCTATGTTAAATAACCAGAGGGTAAACACTGATGTTTTGTGATAGCAAAAGCAATTCAACACTCCCAAAAAACGATGGTGAAGCAAAATGAACCAAAGCGTTTTTGGCGCATGCTTTATCCATGTAAAAATACCAAGCTAACAGCTGAGTTGTTCAGCCTGGATAGATGCCTTCCCTTGGCGTTTTTTTTCTTTAAGGGGTCACCACAGATTTGTGATGAGGACATCTATGATCAACCGGTTGATTTTTGATTGGTTAGATTCAAAACCCTCTGACACATAGACAAATACACATACATCTAGATTGGCGAGGTTGGTTAGATTGAAAATCCCTATATCTTTCTCATTAATATAACATACGCATAGTGTTTGTAGCTACTAGTAAATCATAACTTTAACTTATCACAAGATATGGAGGTGTCCTAAAATGGGGTACCCCAATAAATGGATTCTTTATTTCATGGAAACTCCTAATCTAAAATGGATGACTTAGGGGTACCTCCCATGGATTGGAAACCTAAAAATATCAGAGCCATGCCAACTAACCAGTTACGATGCTGTTCCAAGCACTGCCGCACTCTGAGGTCCCAGGCATGGCTGTTGGTCACCAGACGGCTGGATTTGCGACAAACATCTGGGGGATGGATTTCTTGTTTTCTCTTTCTTGGAAAACGTCTGTTCAATGTATGTTCCGAAAAATATTTCGTCACCAAATATGGGTATTTCCCAAAGGGTTTTATCATGATTTACTTTTGAAAGATGATCAAGCACATGCATGATTTTGGGCATTTTGGGGCCCTCCATTTTTTGGAAACACTCTGGGGTTATGTCACCGTTCCCGAAACATCCCGGACACCAGCTTGGTAGCTGAGTTTTGATATGGCCAAAGTACTACAGTAGGCCTTTCAAATCATGGATTGTCCAGTTGGAATCAGACATGGAAAACAATCCATCTATGGTGAACATTAATAGCCCATCAATGACATGACTAAACCAATAGCCAAGTGGCCTATTCTTGAACATTAACCATTAATGACTTGAAATACTTGAAACTGGCTAAACATCTAAGCCATTGGTCGCTAGGTAAGACATGTTTTTTCTCTGATCTTATCCTGATATCGGCGCAAACTTTGTGGATGGAGCCACACCGGGCGTGCAGTGCGAGGCTTCTCAGACCAGGAAGCACTCCGAAGGGTTTGGATGGAAAATGGTGTCTTCCAAATGCCGATCCCCTCCAAAAAACGTAAAGATTTAGTGGATATCGAAGATTCCTTCAATATACTCTAATTATGGACTACTTATATATACTATAAATCATCCATTCACAAAGAATCCAGCTGTGAACTTTCCCAGCATCCGCCAATCTGATAGCCTTTCTTATAGTTATAAACCAACCATTCCATGTTCCAAGCATCCCTTTGGGTCATTTGGGTCATGGCTTACATCATCGGTTGGGTTTACCACATTGATCTGGGTGAATTGTCAATAAGAAACCACTCAGGGAGGGAGAACAGTGAGGTCGTAAAAAAACGTTATAATTTACCCACGTTCCATTGCCATGAAAATCATTCACCATGGCCAATCTGAACTCGATGCTACGCAATGACCGAGTTTGATATGGCGGTTTCCTAGAATGAGTGTACCTCCAAATCATCCAAAAATTCGTCTATTTTGTTATAACTCGTATTAAAATTTAAAACCCATGGTTTTAGGGATCCATTGTAAGAACCCACTAGATTTGTGGATGAACAAAAAAGGAGTCATATCATGGTTAATCCATCCATCTGGCCCATCTGGTGGCTCATCTTATCCTCTGGTTGCTGTTGGTTGAATCTATTACAATAGGGGTATGAATATAGCCTCTTGTAATAGTATAATAACCCATTAACAGTAGAATAATATGACCCAGTTGAAAATACCCCCAGTAATCCCATACGAAAACTATGGACGCATTATTCTCAGGAAAATCTGAAGCCTCTGCCCGGATGGCTTTGAATTTGCCTCATACGAAACAGTTTTCCTATGAAAATACCGCCCTAAATTGGGGGTGCCCTCTGGTAACATAACAGTGAAACATCACTTTTTAAATGGGGCGTATATCCCCAGTTATATCCCCGCTAATACTCCATTAATTATCCCACATATCCCACATATCCCATTGTAGCCATCGTAAAAATTAAAGCCAATATTTGGTGCTACCAAGTCAATTGCATCACCATCTTCAGAAGGGCTACGTCAGAGAGACTGAAGGTGAACTTGGTCTCCTCTGAAGTGCCCCAATTTTTTCTGGCGAAAACTGGATGTGGAAAAAAGTGTGGTACCCTCTGGTAATTTGTTACATAGCTATTGAAGCCATGGCCATTGAAATAGTGGGATTTTCCCATCAAAAATGGTGATTGTCCATAGTTATGTAACAGTTTGCCAGAGGGTACCCTCTGTTGATCAAACATAGCCCCTAGAAATGGAGGTTTTTTAGAGGAAAATCAGCTATCAGTGGTGGATTTTTCAGCAAGCCATGTGAGGCATTGTTGGAGGCAATGAGGTATTACCTCTTTGGAAAACATGGAAAACCTGTGGCTTCCCATTCGGAAAATTATAACCAATGAATATAAAAAAACGTGGCCTGTGATTGGTATATACTGGCAATATTTGTTGGGGATTCATGATATGGTTTTTGGGTTATGAAGTTATGAAACTAGTCGCAGTGATTCGTTATTTGGCGGTCTTGATCTTCAGTTCGGCCAGAGCCATGGCGGTCTTCATCCACTGGATCGAAGCCGACGCCGAGTCTGGATCGAAGCCGAGGCGAAGCCGCAATGCTGGCGAAGTGTAGACACCTGAGCAGTGGCAAGGCATCTAATCTACTCTGACATTCTATCTGGCATCATTTCAGGCATTCCTTCTGGCATCTATTCTGACATTATTTCTGGCACCCGCGGTTGAAGTCCTGTAGTGCCCCCTGCAAGTATATATATATATATATGGCATATCTATTCTGACATTCTTTTTGGCATTCTATCTGACATCTATTTTGACATTCTTTCTGGCACCCGCGGTTGAGGTGCAGTGCCCCGTGAGATCTGGCGCCGGCGGCGTCCGGCAGTACGATCTGGCTTTGGCAGTTCCGGCAGCGCCCACTGAGATCCGGAACTCGCAGTTGAGACCACGCGAAGTTGGTCGGTGTAAGGATCCCGAGAAAATATCCATAATTTTCCAAATATCCCAGATCTCCCATTATTTCGCTAGTCAAAACCCTGGCACCCTACCCCAACAAAAACGGTGAATTTTGACCAATCCCTGTCTAAGTTGGTTTCTGACTAGGCCAACTATGGTTTAAGGTAAATAATATGTATAGTTAAACCATGAATTGGTTGAATATGAAACAGAATTTGCCAAATACAGCTCTATTTGTACTTGGTGGCTCATCCCACTTACTAAGTAGATTATATCCCTGGTTACAAGTGGGACGAACAGACTTAATCCACTTATAACTAGGGTTATAACCTACTTAGGATTCGTGGGATAAGTCACCAAACATTCACCATATTAATCATGGAATGTAGTAGGATTCGAATGGAATTCTTTGGATTCATCGTGGTGACTTTGTAGTAGGATAATGATGGATAATACAAGATTGATGGGATAGTATATCTGGTTGGTGGGTTTCAATCCCTCTGAAAAATATTAGTCAGTTGGGATGATTCTTCCCAATATGATGGGAAAGTCATCAAATTCCATGGTTCCAGTCACCACCAACCAGTAGTAGATGACTCAATAGTGCTTAATTATCCAATAGTTTGTTATCCCATTAATTTCCCAAATGGGAATAGTGGCTATAAACCATTATAAACCAACTGTTGCTATAACCAGTGTTTGTTGGTTGAGAAAAACCATGAATGAATCCCCATGAAAACTAGTTCGTTACATCTACCATAAACCATAGAATTCATCCACATGTCCCATTGTTTTTTGGTGAACTAAAATAGCGAACTGGAAAATCACGATGGAACTAGAGGTTTATCTCATCGAACTGAATGAGGTCCATTGAGTCGATGATTTCTGAGATGAATTAAAGCCATCTATAATTAGCCTCCATTTAAATTAGTAGATTATATTTTTAACCTCCATTATAGATGATCCAAAAATTATAAATGGATTACTAATAATCCATTTATAATTTTTGGATCATCTATAATGGAGGTTTATTAATAAATTATTAGCATCCATTTAAACACCTCCATTTAGGTTAGTTTACTGGCGGGTAACCCTCCACCAAAAACCCGTCCTGTGAGGAGGGCGACACCTCGCCCAGATCGCCGAGATCGTTGCGGCGCGCGCGCAACGGGGCCACCTGGAAAGCCGGGCCGTTCGTTCCGCCACGAGATGACGAGAAAACCCACAGGGAACGAGAGGGACATATGTAAATAAGCAGGGGATTCACCATAAAATAGCCTGAATTTCATGAAATAATAGGAACATATAAGGAAAATATATGGGAACGATAGAGAACATAAGAGAACATATTGAAAACTATGGCAAAAAGATTGGACAAGGATTAGAAATAGGATTTTGAAGAGTACATGATAGTGATCTAATGATCTATACTATAACATCCATTGCTAATTCACAAGGAAATGCCAATATAGGCATAGAGTAAGAGGGAGCATGATGATAGACACAGAAAATGTGGAATTTATGGGTATGTCAATAAGGGAAAATTATGGTTAAGAGTGGATGGAATGGAGTATCCGTTTTGTCAAATGGGCATGAGTCAAAGTGTCACGACCATCAACCTGCGAGATTGGGCAAGATGGGAAATGATGGGAAGATCTTCAACACACATGAGTTTATCATGAAAAAACTGAACGGTAATCAACATATGGGTATGGGTCAAAATTAGGTACCCCAAAATTATGGATGGTTAATACTAAACTAGACTAACATCTGTGGTCCCCTAGGTCTTCCATTTTGACCCACATCCATATATGGGAACATTCTCATGGAACACCCATCACTAACAAAGATGGGATTAGCATCAACAAGAGCGAAGTTGTCCCACCTTCAAATGTTTCTATGCAGTACTGAAGGGGACATGATAAAACTATACGTGCAGGAAAGGACCCCAGTTGGAATAGCCTAGCTGTAAACCAACTTAGGGAACAACTTCTTTCATGAACCAAAGTTTGTTGCTCATCTGCTGCCAGGGCCATGCCATTGGGTCATAGCACCTGGTCTCCAAAGTTTTGTGATCAAGCTATCAATCTATCCATCTACGTACAATATACCTTAATGTTAAGCGGCAGAACCCTCATCCGATTCGGCTCGCGCTGTCTACTGCCTCTGTTGTTTCGCGTTCTTCGGAGGGTATTGCCTGGTCTCTTTGACCAGCTGCGAGACCCTCGCCTTTTGCCATTCCTTCAACTTCAGACGCAATCTGCGTTCATTGCCGTTCAGCAAGACACGCAGTTTTCTTGTGCGGAGCTGGGTGGGCCTGGCATCTCTGTGTCGAGCAAAACTAAGGGTGCCCCTTAAGTCAAGATCCCGTTTGTGCAACTGGTTGGTGGTGCTCATACCCGACCCCAAACATATTGGTTGAGGCATTGGTTGTTCCTCCAGTCCAAGTTCGTGTGAGATATGAATCGACATGAATTAAACTGATTTAAAGTAAATAGATGTACCATCTGGTTATTTAACATAGCCATGGAACATGGCCCATAGAAATAGATGGTTTACCTATTAATAGCATGGTGGATCTTTCCATGGCGAACTGTTAGTCATAACCAGAGGGTACATCTATTTACTCCAGCAAGCAATGGAGCCGATGACACCAGAGGGTATTAGTATTACTACAGGATTTCAAAGAACCTCATCCAACAACCTGTATCTTGCACAATCCGGGCCTGTCGCCTGTCGGGGATCCCATGATATTTCCAGGACATTCCCGTGATATTGGGTACCGGTATATCCAATGGTATCCCCAATAAATTCCAAAATGTCGCACAAATCTTAAGCAATATATTATCTTACATAAGTCCCCATATCTCAATCATTTCTGCCGTTTTGCACCTCTTTCATCAGCGCACATCGATTCCAAAACATAGTCGATCTTTTGGTAGCCCACAAAAATTGAAATCTTTTTCTGCTTGGCGGGTAATTTTTCCATAGCAAGAAACTAGGCTGGATGAGTAAGGCTATTTCTACCCGTCCAAGTGGTTGATTTAAGAGAGCCAAACATCGTCTTAGATTGTTAGCTGGTTGGTGGTTGAGCCACCCCTCTGAAAAATGATGGAGTTCGTCAGTTGGGATGATGAAATTCCCAATATATGACAACATAAAATTCCATGGTTCCAAACCACCAACCAGTTAGTCTATATCCCCAATATATCTCCATGATATTCCCATTAAGGGCACTCGCCATGTCGATGAACATCACAAGGGTTGCGGTTTGCACCTCAAAGATCAACGGCACGGGCCTCGGTCACGTGGTTGGTAACGTCAGAAACATGAGAAAAAATGAGGATTTTTATTGGGGGTATACTCATGGACTCATGATAAAATCTGGTTGGTGGTTTCAATCCCTCTGAAAAATATGAAAGTCAGTTGGGAAGGATTATCCCACATATCCCATATATTATGGAAAAATAAAACATGTTTGAAACCACCAACCAGTAATGGGTATACTTGGGGAGATCCATGAGATACTATGACAGTTGCAACTTTTCGGAGGTTTTTTCTCAATTTTCAGACCCAACGACCGCAGTGGTGGAAGTTGACCATTCAACTGTTGGTGGGAGGGGGGCGGGTCAAACAGTTAGATACTTTAAGGGTTGGACATCTTCAATGGATAACCGAGCATAATGGGGATTACTCCCCAAATAGCTATTGCTCCCGAAATAGCTATTCTAATTGGGAAATGCTGATTAATCATCACATTTTGGGAACATGCTATTTTCAGACAAACCCATATACTTACAATATGGTGTCCCAGGTACAAGTTGGTTTATAGCTTCATGACGTAGTTATATCTACCAGAAGTACCAAAAGTCCAGTCCTGTGGATGGTTGCGAAATCCGAATCACTCGTGTAGAGGGGGATGTCCATCCCGTTATTCATTTTTGGCTGGTTGGTGGTTTCAACCAATCCCTCTGAAAAATGATGGAGTTCGTCAATGGGAAGGATTAATTATCCCATATATGAAATGGAAAAATAGATAAAATTCCATGGTTCCAAACCATCAAGCAGTTAGTCTATATCCCCAATATATCTCCATGAGATTCCCATTAAGGGCACTCGCCATGTCGATGAACAACCAACCAGTTGGTTGCTTTATCGGATTTATCGGATTTTTCATCTGGTGATTTCACATCTTCCATGGGCCATGTGGGCCACCCGGGCCTACGATAGCGTTCAGTTGGTGGCCACATAACTTCAATAACTATGGTTTATGATACCTATAGCTTTTTTATGGGATAAACCAACGTTCACATCACTGGGCCCCACATTGTAGCTTTGTTAAATAACCACAAGGTGGTGCCCCAGTTCGTTAGCTAAGTTGGTGAGTTTATAACTCCCATTTCACTATGGTTTATGGTAGATATTACACGAACTAGTTTTCATGGGGTGAATCTAAACCAACTAGCATCACTGGGGGGCACCATCCTGCAGAGTCACGGCTCAGACTTCACGCAGCGCAAAAGGCGCTTCTTCGAGGTGCCTGGGGGAAATCCATGGGGGACTTTCTATCGTTAAAAATGGAGATTTCATGGTGGTTAATGACCATGAATGGTGGTTAATGGTGGTTAATGGTGGTTAATAATGCTTAATCATGGTTAATCATATCTGGTTCTGGTGAACCATTTTGACCCTTTTTGAAAAATGTTCCAAAATGATACTGGTTGGTGGTTTTAACATGTTTTAACCATCTTGAAAAATCTGAGTTCGTCAGTTGGGATGATGAAATTCCAAATATATTATGGAAAAAAAATGTTCCAAACCACCAACCAGGATAGGTGTATGATTTTTGGGCTTTACCTTTTTCAATGGGACTGAATTCATGATGATTATCCTGCTTGTTCCGGTCGGCGACTGGTGTCCAATTTGAGGGCTCCAATGACTTGGTACGGCTTCACAGCTGCGGTGAATGTCATTTGTTGCTCCGCGGTTTGACTTGACATTCACGCGCCGAACGGGATCAAGAAAAGAAGCGCCAAGTTGCTATTGGAAGCCCAGAGGGACTTGAGAGCTCAGCGAGAAGGAGCCTCCCGCTCAGCAGTCTGTGGATCAGAAATCACCAGCGTGAGCGGGAGACTTTCCGTGACCTTAAGCAGATCCACAGGGTAACTGCCGCGGCATGCAGCAATGCAAAACGCAAAGCGGCTGGCAAACTGGGAAATTATCTATAAATAAGTCTGAAAATACGCAAAAACCCCTGGGAATGACTATAAAATGGGATAATATAATAATTAATGTTTGCTAGTATTATTCATCAATCTATTGTTGCCATAATACATGGATGATTGGATCATTATTGTTATATCACTAATGATCACTATCAATAATAAGGAATAATCAGAATAATCTATATTACAAGTATTGGATTCATTGGATTCTGAAACAGTATGGGAAAATGTTTGGCTTACACGGTAACCAACATGGTAACCATGGTAACCATGGTAACCATGGTCATCTTAAGGTCATCTCCCATTTCATCCATTTCATGGGAATCCTTAGGGGGGTACTCCTCCAATTTCGTCATTTCATCCATGGATTGATGCCCGTCCCGCAAGTAAAAAATGACGGCACTCCAATGAAGCTTTTGAAATAGCTCCAGTTGACTGATTTTACCATAAACAAACCTCAATTTATTTTTCTCTGGAGAAAATTGTTACACTTTGCTATTGAAGCCATGGCACATTGATAGGGTCATCAACTATTAAAGATGGTGATTTTCCATGTTTTTTTGTATGTTTACCAGAGGGTATGAGGATCTTCAATTGCCATGCTGAGAAAACTGAAGTGTTTTTCTCATTCTTACAGGATGGCCCCCCCCCAGTGATGTTTGTTGGTTTAGAAACCATTATAATCCCCATTAACTAGTTCGTTATATCTACCATATCTTACCATAAACCATAGAATTCAGCAACTTATAAGGCAACTGGGCGCTATCGACTGGGGGCCCCACATTGTAGGAACTGCCATTTTTGTTGGTTCAAGCACGATTCTGTGGGGGTCAGCCATCAAGATTGAGGATTTTTCATGCGGAAAACCAATAGGGATATCAACCCAAGTAAATTGAGTATATTAACCAACAATATCCAAGAATGTGATTTATGTGATTTATTACATGATGGGATAACTTTAATAGGGAATAATAGGTATAAATTTAACCAACAAGGTGATTTTCTCAAAAAACGGCTGGTTTATCTCGTTTGTCTCAACAGAATAATCTCAACAATCCAACGACTCTCTATCAACTCCACAGCGAAAGATCGATTTTTGATACTCTCCGCCGTCCTAAAAAACATGGCGGGCCGCTGGAGAATCCCCAAACTAGCCATGGAGGTTCAGCTCGCTGGGAAAATCATCGAACTAAATGAGATTTGCCATGTCTGATTACCGGAGTGCAATTTTAATCGGGTTGGTTTTAGGGATACTTGGAAAGCCTTCCTTTTGATGGGCAAAACCCATGGCTTCCTGCAGATTTTCCCTTAAATCATTCCAGTGAGATTATTGTTCAAAGTTACGTTTTGGCCAAGTTAAGGACATTGTTAATCTTAGATACCTGGCAAAAAATATTATTTTTAGTTGGTTAGTACATTTTACCATTGATAGCAAAAATTAAAGTACTAGTTCGTATCTAACAAGCCGGTTGACCCAGAGGATTTACATCCACAAGGTCTATCTACCCGCCTTGTTTTCATTTTAAATGGCGAATTCTCACATGCTCGGTCAAACATGGGTTCCTTTGCAAGTTAGGTCGGCTATGAATCAGATTTGGTGTGAAATCACCAATCTTTGGCCTGTGAAATCACCTTTTTCTTCAGCTTGGGTGGTCATTTTCAGGTCACATTTCAAAAAATGGGGTGATCCGCGCCGCGCGCCTTTCTCATCCTCGAAGTGAATGAAGGTGTTCCTGAATGGTCGGTGGGACATTGCGAACCACTTGTGGTGCCTGGTGCCTGGTATGGTGACGGACAGACCGCTGCTTAATCGTCCGCGAGAAATTATCAGGCAAAGAAGGATGAATCTATCTCTGGCAGTAACTTCACTTGATTTATCTTGACCTCACATCAAATATGTATAAATATTAACCTTGATCTCACATCACGTAAGCATTACACATTCCCACCAATTCTCACATTGATTTGAGCCTGGACTGGAGAACAGAGCACCAGCACAGAGCGCTGCATGTATGTGTACAACTCTCAGCACAGAATTTGTAATTGGGAGAGGGACTGACATAGGCCAGTTACACGACATTTACTAACCTTAGGAACTTTACTTGGATCATCCTAAGCAAATTACCATAATTATCCATAATTCACAAAGCGGAAAACACCACTTTGGGGGAACATCATCTACTGATCATTTGAAAACAGTCCAGCTCAATCTCCACCATTCCAGTGAGAACAGTGAGGTCGTAAGAAAAACCAGGAATTAACGGATTCCATGGCTGGTTACATGCGGGTGTGACTGGGGCACCCCAACCCCCATGGTTTACCATTTCCGGTGCAATTTTCTATTGCAAGACATTGCCAATCTTAGATACCCTGCAAAAAATGACAAATTCTTAGCTGGTTAGTAGATAATCCCATTGATACCAAAAGACTAAAGGATTAAACTTGCATAAACTAGCCATCTAAGATTGACCTAATATGTTTGTTGGTTTTCACCAATTCTTGTTGGTTCAATTCACAGCCAGATGGCAATGGTGGACATCCTGCATTGGTTGAACTTCGATGGGTGCGTCTTAAACTGGTTGGTGGTTGACCAACCCCTCTGAAAAATGATGAGTGAAAGTCAGTTGGGATGATGAAATTCCCAATATATGGAAAATCATAAAATTCCATGGTTCCAAACCACCAACCAGTTAGTCTATATCCCCAATATATCTCCATGATATTCCCATTAAGGGCTCTCGCCATGTCGATTATGGCCGGGGAAAAGATGAGGACGTCCATCTTTTACGTATTGACGACGCATCCAGGAAAAGGAATGGTCATCTCAATCATCTGATGGGGAAAAACAGTGATGTGAACGTTGGTTTATAAACCATGAAATAACCACCATCTGGTTGGTGGTATACCTACCCCTCTGAAAAATATTAGTCAGCTGGGATTATTATTCCCAATATATGGAAAAATGTTCCAAACCACCTAGTTATAGTTATAAACCATTAAACCATAGTTATTAAACCATTATGAACCAGTTGGTGCCTTATATCTACCATAAACCCCGATGCGAATTCGTTCAGCCACTTTTTTTCGGCGTTTTTGAGATTCCCAAGGGATGGATTTTCTGAACCTCCCGTAGAACTTGACCAAGCCAAGACATCTCCTAAAGCAGTTTTGCATGAGTTAAATCCATTGAAAAAATCCCCGGGTTTTGGTAAAGTTCGGAGTGATTTCTATGATTTCTATGTACCTAGTTCCATATTTTATCTTGAGCCATAAAATGGGCTATTTATGCTGCTTACATCAATGGGTAAGCCACTTGGATTTGCGGACCCATCACTCAAGACATCGTTTGAATCACCTCAGAACATCCACAGATTCCATGGCTATGTTGGAAAAAAACCCTGGTTTACCAAAGGACATATAAATTCATATTTCATGAAGATTTCATGAAGATAGGTCATATCCCAAGTCATGGGGGCTTCATTATGGTTTATTACAATTCTTTATGTACAGTATAAACCATCTTACAATTCTCAAATGGTAGGTTTATATTACAATTCTTGAACGACTTTCGTGTATAAACCATCCTAAAAAATGGTAGGCTGTAGCTTTACGGCAGAGTTCCCCACAAAAAACCCTCTGGTAACTTGTTACATAGCCATTGAAGCCATGGCCCAGTCGAAATAGTTGATTTACCCATTGAAACCTCGTGACTTTCCCATAGCCAGTTCGTGATTTTCCGGTAAATTGATGTTCATCTCACTAAAATGGATACTACCCTCTGGTAATTTGTTACATAGCTATGGAAAATGGCCCATTGATAGTTGATTTACCTCGTAAAAATGGTGGATCTTTCCAGTTTGCTATGTAACAGTCATAACCAGAGGCTCATAGGTTTTGACGCAGCCCCACATGAAAAACCTCCCAGAAATCTGGGATGCACATGCTGCTCCGATCTGAGCTCCAAACTTCACAGGCAAGTTGCAGTCCACCTGGAATCCAACATGGAAAGCCACCATATTTTTGGGCCGGAAACCAGGATTTCAAGGCGGGAAACTGGGCGATTGACCCAGGGGCAAAAAATGGGGGGATGAAAAATGATCTTCACCATGTGATTTTTTCACCATATTTTTTCCAGGATCGGAAGATGCGATGGAATCGCCATGAGAGGGATATATCTAAACTGGTTGGTGGTGCAATAACCATCTTGAAAAATATGAAAGTCAATGGGAAGGATGGCATCCCATATATATTATGGAAAATAAAAAATGTTTGAAACCACCAACCAGTTTTCTTCCTTTTTTTTATCCTCGTGGCCAAATGGGTACAAAAGCCTGGCATATCTGGTCTCTATCCTCGTTCCTTCATGATTTTTACAGCATCAATGTTTCTGAGTGATTTTCTGACACCAGTCATCCTTGGACATGGCTGGTCGCTCTCCAGAATCCACGACTGACAAAAAAAGCCAGGAAATGAGGTCTGAACGAAGTGGATCTCTAGCCATAGATATGTAAGGACAGCACCCACAAGGACACTAGCCATAAATATATCGCCACATTTTGAAACCCAAAACATATACTATGAATGATGTGGCGATATATTTTTTTGGTTAAATACTACAGTTAAATCCCAAATTGGATCCGACTGTCTGATTTCCTTGGTGTCTACGTGCCCAAGCTCAAGGCCAATTTTTTCGTTTTTTTTTTTTTTTCGGGCACTGCGAATGGATTGGTCAACTCAGAATTGGAATTCCTCATGTTTGCCAATGTCCCGTGACCATCCCCTCAATAATATATGTTAATATATGGTTAATGATGGTTAATATATATATATATACAGATATAGAGATGGTGGTTGAGCCTACCCCTCTGAAAGATGATGGAGTGAAAGTCAGCTGGGATTATGACATTCCCAACTGAATGGAAAAAACATGTTCCAAACCACCAACCAGGTATAGACGTGTATAGACTGTAATCCAGCTTTGACCATGGCACATGTGGGCCATGTGGGCTTGTCTGAAAATGGGCCCCATTTCATCCACTGATGAATCATTTTCGGTTCAAATGGCCGTTTGAGTATGTTTGAGTGGTATACTCTATTTCAGACACACCCAAATCTCCATTTTTGGTGGTTCAATTTCCGTTGTAAAATGTTTCCAAGATATTTCCAGTTGTATTCATATATTCATATTCCCAGTGTCATAAGTGGCTCTTGCTTGGTGGCTCATGCGACTTACGAAGCAGGTTATATCCCTGATAAGTTGGAGTAGACTTGATCCACTTAGAACTAATTAGGGTATTTAGGGTAAACTAACTTACTTAGTGGGATGAGCCACCAAAGAGTTATTGTATTTCCAGCTGGACTGCATGCCCAGGTAGTGGGAACCAATTTTACATCATCCCAATATGGGGATATACCATCTGGTAAACATACAAAATAGCTATTGAAAAAGAGTGGATTTTCCCATTCAAAATGGTGATTTTCCCATTCAAAATGGTGATTTTCCATAGCAAACTGTTAGTTTACCAGAGGGTATACCCAATCTCACCCAATTCATCGGGACAGTTCACGGGTAAACACCGCACCGAACCAGGGCCCGGCGGCCCCGGTCACCTCAAAACCCATTGCTTTCGGCGCGGCGCGAATGGTACGAGCAACCTGAAAGGGCCAAGGGTCTGGCGAAGACGTGGTTGCGCCCCCTGTTTTTTTGAATGCTACAATGGACCTGGGTCCAAGTTTAACCCCCAACTAGGAGTAATATCTAAACTGGTTGGTGGTTTTAACCATCTTGAAAAATATTAGTCAATGGGAAGGATTATGCCACATGTTATGGAAAATAAAAAATGTTTGAAACCACCAACCAGTAAATCTTTACATTCTACTCATTTTTGTATTCAATGAAGATTTCATATCAAAATGATGCTTCTTCGTACTTCCAATGATTCAATACAATCCAATCAATCCTGTTCAGCAACTCTTATCTACAAACATCCCTAACAATGGGGCTTGGTGTCATGGGCATTTCCAATTCTTGGATAACACGATAACCCCAATATCATGAATATATGGGTCTGGTTCATAAGCCCCCAAACAAAATCATCAATCAAGACCAGTGCTTTTACTTCACCGTCAATCGGTTACCGTGATGACCCACAACCATAGTTGATCCATGTTCATCCTGTAAATATGATTTCCAGCAGCAAACTGTCCATTTCAAGGTAATGTCAACCCGAGATCAATAAAGTCTCTTGGTTAATTAGGGCGAGTTGGACAAGAAATAGTTGGTACCCTCCTACTGGCCAACTGGTGGTTTGGAAAGAACCTAGATTGACATTACCCAATGTTGCAGCCCACCAAAGCAAAAGTGTCCTTTGGGACAAATTAAATCGGGGCCCGGTGGGTTTTTCTTTATCATTACTGGTTGGTGGTTGACCTACCCCTCTGAAAAATATGAGTTCGTCAGTTGGGATGATGACATTCCCAATATATGGAAAGTCATAAAATTCCATGGTTCCAAACCACCAAACAGTGTTTGTTGGTTTATAAACCATGAATTAATCCCCATTAACTAGTTCGTTACATCTACCATAAACCATAGTTAATCTACATTTCCCATTGTTTTTTGGATGTGGGGAACCTTTGATTAATCGACCAAGAACAGAAAATTGGCACATCGATGCACCATTTGCTCCGCGAAAAAACTTGTGCCCAGTGACGCAGGTGGAATGGAGTCACTACCCACAGAGCGTTGAGCCGGCTGAAACATGTCATGAATGGCAAAATGGCGTTCCTGGAAGATAAGACATTTTTGTGGGGCTATAACCTATCAACTTTATGGGAGGTCTGTCTGAGATTGCGGCAAACCCCAACTTATAGCTATGGGCAATATTGGAAACACACCGTTCTTGATGGCTAAATCATCATACATCATCGATAAATGGGCCATTTTCCATGGCTATGTCAAATAAACAAAGGGTATATCCTAACGTAGTTCCCTAGGTGGATTGTGCATCTCCTCAGACTAGGGATTCAAGTTTGAATCCATGTTCCTGAAATACTGGGCCCCAAATGGACTGAGACATACTGAGACAAACCATAAATGTCATCCCCCTATTCACCCTATACCACGCGAAAAAACGCCTGGTTTTTTTTTTCGTATTGGATGGGATCGTTGAATCTATCTATATAGTGGGGATCTATCCATTGGTTAGTTATAAAGGGGGTGTTAGCAACATCACTGGGGAGATGATGAAAATCGCAATCAAAACCACCCAGTATTTATGACAAGGAAGGGAATCGACCAAGGACATTTTCGACTTGCCCAACAGCCAACAACCATTTTAAAAAAGTGATGCAGAACCAACATGGTAACTTATATAACATAGCTGGGGAACAAAAACACACAATTTTTTAGTAAATACCCATTATCAAAGGTGGCAAGTGAAAATCCACCATTTATAGATGGATTTCACTTTAAAAACATCTACCCTCTGGTAAATTAACAGTTCGACCCTGGCAGTCATCGGGGTTGGAAGATTCGTTTCCATTCAAACTAGGCTATGGATTCAGGGTCAACAAGTTAATTTATCAGAGAGTATAATCCCATTATAATAACCAATAATGATTACTTATGATATTATATTATGAGTATTTGAAAAATGGGATTTTCCATTGCCATATTTGATGATCGGGTAAATCATCAAATTCATTTATGCAATTCTCTGGATTGTCACCGCTTAAAAAAAACCCACTTGGAGATGCATCCAAATGTAGCGGGTGATTTGAACAACTACCGTTTTGTTCACCATGGTTTTGCAGCCACTTACATGTCACCATCGGTCATGTTAGATACTCGGCACGCTTTCTGCATTTTTGTGCTAGTAAACATTCTCAAATTGATGGCAAACAAGATCAACAAGCAACGTATTCCTTGGATTTGCTTCAGGGGTCCCCCAAAACTAGAACATCCTCCCTCAATCGACCGAGGTTGCGCCGGTTCAGAGATACCTAGTTGTCTAGTCATGGTCACGTGGCGCCATGAAATTCGGATCAAGGCCACTATGATTCCCATTATTTCTTCTATGACCACCCGCAAATATCATCAAATATGATCAAATACTACAGGTAAATATAGGTATATACCATTATAATAGTATATATCACCTAATATCATTATAGATCATCTAACTTTTGAACATGACACATATGGCTTTGCAACCACAAAATCCACTCAGCAATTCGCATTTCGAGATCACGTTTGGTTCACGTCCATCGGAGCTCAAAAGTTGCAGTGATGCAACTCAAGAACAACGCGTGGCGTGGCCGTGGCTAACGTGGACGTGGCGAAGCTTTAGGTACTCCGATAAGGATTACTTGGTAAATTGATCGATTCGATGAAATCAGTATCCATCGAATTTCCATAAATTTCATAATCCATAATTTTCCAATATATACTGAACCAGAAAAGAGTTTGAAATTTCCATAATTTTCCATAAATATTTGGGTTAAGTATCCATGGCCAAGGCTTCCCCATCTTGTGCTGCAGCATGGCGGTCTGCCGGTCTCGCTCGCTTGCGCTCGGTGGCGCGGCTGTTTGGTCGGCACAGGAGCACGTCGGCGCAACGTTCAGAATGATGGGCACCGTGTTTTTAAAAATTAGTGTAGTAGTGTTACCCTCTGGTAAACTAACATAGCTATGGAAAATCACCATTTATAATAGGTAAATCAACTATAAATGATGTACCCTCTGGTAAACTAACAGTTTGCTATAGAAAATCCACCCATTTTTCATGGGTAAATCCACTATTTCGACTGGGCCATGGCTTCAATAGCTATGTAAAAAATTACCAGAGGGTAGTGTTATCCCCTAAACAAAACCCAATTATTACTAATCTGGTTGGTCGTTTCACCACCTCCGAAAAATATTTGTCAGTTGGGATGATTATTCCCAATATATGGGAAAATAAAAAATGTATAAACATGTTCCAAACCACCAACCAGTAGTAGATGACTCAATAGTGCTTAATTATCCAATAGTTTGTTATCCCCCAAATGGGAACAGTGGCTATAAAGCATTATAAACCAACTGTTGCTTGATCAAAAACGATTCTAATGGTTTTTAACCAACAAAATGGGAATATGGTGGGACATAATGGGAAATACTTGAAATCCTTCCCATCTCCCTAAAGATGGGGGAAGTGCCATAAACCTATCATTTTTGAAGGGTTTATACCACCCATACAAATCCTGATTTTGGGGATGGTTTATTGTAGGGCTTACCACATTAAGCCCCAAAAGGATAGAAAAAGATTAGAACATGTAAGAATGATGGGTGTTGTTCGTTGCGGATATCCAGGATGTTTGAAAGTTGAAGAGACATTTCATTGATGATATAATTGATAATCTTGGAATGGTGGGGGATAGTTGGGGATGGGTATTGGAATACGGGTGGAGATACTTGGTGGCTCATCTCACTTACTAAGTAGGTTATATCCCGAGTTATAAGTGGGACAAGTAGGGTTAATCCACTTATAACTAGGGTTATAGAAACCCACTTAGCAAGTAGAATAAGCCACCAAGCCCGGTTCGGAAATCTTTTTGGCCTCAACTTGGGTTGTTGCCCAAGTTGATCTGAATTTGAGTGGGGCCCCGAACTGCTTTGTCACCTATCTAAAGCAAAACATGTAAGGTGGTGCCCCCCACAGTTATGGATTTAGCCCATTCATCTATAGATATATCTGTTCACCAAGTGAGCTATCTGGAAGGCACCCCATCTTGTAAGTGTACGGCGATTCAACCCATCCGCTCAAAGCAGAGATTTTACTGGTGAATTTCAAAATCCCATGCCAGAGTTAATAGCATTTAGATGCATTTAGGGATAAACCCATAACTGTGATCAGATAAATGGCAATATTGGAGATATATCTATAGATTATCTACTGAATGGGTTTATAGTATCTCCTAATCTATAGCATCTCAATGGGGATATTGGGGATGCTGTAATTTGGAGATACTGGGGATCTGTGATCGGGGAGAATTCCAGACAATCATATTTCATTGGAAATTGGAGATACTGTTGGGGATACTTTGGGGATTTAACCACCAAGAATAGCATTGCTTTCCCCAACAAAACATCTCTTTTAGGGTTGATATATATATATATATATATATCTGGTTGGTGGTATATATCTATATCTACCATAAACCATAGTTCATCCACTATTTATAGACAGATAGTTAGATTAGATTAGATTAGATAAGATAAGATAAGATAAGATAGATAGATAGCTAGGTAGATAGATAGATAGATATTGACCCAACCAATGGAGAAACTGTATCAAAGTGTATGTTAACCAGGAAACACGGGAGGTTAGAATGATGGGGATATCATTCCCTGACCTGGCACAGCCTGGGAGAAATTTCCCACGGTTTTTGTGTACCAAAGGGTAGCCATTTTTGGGTAGAACAGCCAATTTCTGTCAACATTTCATCGATTTTGAGCTCCCCACAGGTTGGATTGGGAAGACCATGTGAAATCTCCCAAGATGACTGAAACTTCAACTTTTTGCGAGAGGCTTAGGAAAAATCAGGCTGCAAACCCCAAGAAACACAAAAATCACAGATCTGAGTCATTCGGGCCATTGGATACCTACCATTAGAGGTTTTCCTGGTAGGGAAAAGGCCTCTTTTTCTGGCTCGAAAAAAAATAAGACTTCCACCAGATTTTTCAGCGGCTCAAGTCTGGTTGAATCCATTTTGCCGAGGACTTGCTCTGTGCCGGCTCCATTTGTGAGATCCCGACCGGACACATTGGTTGCACACCCCAATCTATTGGTTGAAGGTGAGATTTCCGAAAGATGTATTTATACCCCATACACCCCAACACAGACCAGTTAGCTTCAATTTAGCACTTTAATGACCGTCTTATTACGGGATTTGACTGATGAAAAATATGGGATTCTCTCATTCTCCCTTCAAGAAACTTGGGTTTTGAGCCTCAAACGTGGGGAACAACAGCCCAGCTCCGTCCTATAGATTCCACCGAAAATTCGCTGATGGCTTTTCACATTTGAAGAGACAAAAAACCGACTCAGACATTGACTCAGCCGGAATTTCTGGAACATCAAAACCTTGGGCTGGACTAATGGGAAAAGGCTCAATCATACTTTTGCATACTTTTGCTCCCAATATACTTGAAGTTGTTTGGATTCCGATCCCCTGTCATGTTCTGTGGCTTTCGATTTGCTTCGCATGTGACGGCCCGGGCGTTCGAAATTTCGGTGAGAAGACGTCGCAGTGGCAGTTGACAACTGCGGTATATGGAACGATATTTCGGGGTTTCAACAGTCAATTGGGAATGGTGACTTTTTGTTTGCGACTATTTTCAGGTTTACTACATTATTGCAGACGTCAGATTAAAACATGAACCTGTTCATGCCCAGCGTTGAAAAGCCTCCGTCTTGGTGTATCCGCAAATCTTCTTCACTGGGTCTTGAAGAACCCAATACAAACACCACCTATGGACGAGCATACCAGCTGGCAATGGCTTGGTGACTAGTGACAATGTTTGTATTCCAACTGTACCCTCTGGTAATTTAACATAACTATGGAACATGGCCCATGTATAGAACTGAAAACTGTTCTTTTTTTTATGGTAAATAACCAGATGGTAGATGGGACAACCGCAGGCAATCCCAGTTACAGGACACAAATCCATGGGGGTTGCGCCATACATCCTAAAAGATCGCAAAAACATGAGACAATTGGATCCAGTTTTCATCCTCGATTGAAGCCAATCAAATGCTCAACTCAAAAACTACTGCCATTCAGATAGTGAAAGAACTACCAGTTTCCATTGCGATTTTCTTAGATACCTTACCTTGCAAAGAACTAAATTGTTGGCTGGTTTGTAGATATGCCTGGGTAAAATATAATATTTCACTAACCTGAATCTTGCGGCCATAAAAGGGGATGATTTCCCGAATCCTTACCATGATTCCCAGGGCTCCGGAGAACAGGGTTCGGTCGTGATGAAATTTACCCAGATAGATGGTAATATATGGGTAAATCATCATGGGAATATCATCAGAATTTTGGGAACATATTATAATTTACCCAGATATATGTATAATATATATATATTGTATATATGTATAGTAGGAAGTCCTTAAATATGGGTAAATCCCTATAGGATTAGTCCCTAGCCATCCGATCCCCTTGGATGGCCCGGTTTCCACCATGCGACGTGGATTTTACGGAAGCCCGCTCTCGAAACACACAAAAAACTCCCGTGAGATTCCTTTAATCATTGGAATCACTGGTGATTTAATGGTGATATCCTGGGATATATATATATATATATACATATATATACTATATGCGTAATATATATATATACATATCATAGTGAGTTTGTTGTAGGGATATAATGCATCAGCTTCATCAAATGAGTTGGAAAAAACAGCATCTTTGCACATCAGTCATTCAAGTCACTTTGCACGGGAAACATGCCGAATCTGTGTCTACTGGACAACTGGCACACACACACACTATTCCTTATTGATTGCGGTGGACACATTCCATAGATATGAAAATTCACAATCAACTTCAGCAAGCCAAACACGAGTTTTCACAGATCATACATGATCATACGGTAGTTACATTCCCACTCTCTTGGTGAACAAACTGATGTTTGATGGTTCAATTATACTGTATCAAATCACCACTTCTTTTTGGTAGATTAAAACCATGGTGAACAACACAACTGATACTCACATTGAAACAATCAGTCAACATGTTTCGGGATAAATTTTGATAATTCACCAGCCGGACATAAGGCTGCCTTGGGATAGTTATCTAACCATCAAATCCAGTGATGTTGCAGCACGGCCATTATCGCTTATCCAGATATTCTCATGGTGCCCCTGGTAACCCCTGGTAATATCACCACTATACACCACCAATATTGTTGTGTATAATTGTAATTCCTGATGGTACCATTTCTCGTGGCACTATTTCTGATGGTAATACCCCTGGTAAGACCCCTGGCAATATTCTCGTGGTACCATTTCTGATGGTTGTAATTCCTTCCTGTCTTGCCACTGCTGGCACTTTGCTTAGCAAAGGTCCTGTCACGTTACGATGTGGCACAGCTGTGCTAGAGACCTGCTATCAGCGATTGATTATGATTACAGTAACATTCTCCAAGAAAGCTGCGGAAACATGAAGACACAGAATGGGATATGCAGGTTTCCTAAAATAGGGGTACCCCCCTAAATCATCCATTTTAATAGGATTTGCCATTATAAGCCATCCAGCTATTGGGGATCCCCCATTTATGGAACCCTCCATATGTGGTACATCAGTCTACGCGCAATAGGCAAACAAGCACCCACCAGGTGGTACATATCTCGAACTAGTTGACTGATAAACCAAGAATCATAATCATAGAGCAGCACATTGTAGAGGTCATAATTATAGATTTTCATAGATTTTCATAGATTGTCATAATCAAGGCCTTATTACTGGCTGAGAGAACCCCCCATGAAGTCCTATGGAGACGAAGCCGCTATTGTTGGGGGGTTGCCAGGGGATGCCCATCACCTTGAGATGCTCATTCCAAGATGGTAGGAACATTTTGATGGGGATCAGAACGTAGCCAACTTTGGGGCAACATCCAAAAACAACAACTATTCTGCTGTGGCTGTCTAGAAAAATACCCAATGGTGCATCAACATCTTTCAGAAAGCTTCTTTCTTTGAGGATTTGGTAGGTGAAGACTGTGAAGACCCTGGTACCCTAGGTACCCTGGGTACCCTGCAGCCGGTGAATGGATTGGTTATTCTCCCAGATGGTAATAGGTTCTGACTCCCCATATTGCTATACCCCATTTGAGCAGTGTGAAACAAGCCCCGAAATGTCATTCCATTTCATCCTGGTTGGTTAAGAACGGGATTCGCCGTTCTTGGATTGTTATAATCCCCAATATCTTGGGGAGTATAATTCCCGAACTAATCGTTAACCAACAGGGGTTTTGAACATCAAATCCCACTAGATTCCACACAAATAACCCTTAAATCCTATAAACAATTACCATAAAATTCCATAACATCACAAAAAATCCCCATAGCCTATATCTTCATGGTTAAAATATGTTAAAATCCCATTTAAACTACTATAATCCCATGTTCACCAGGGATTCCAGGAGTGTCTTGATCCCATGTTCACTTCCCGGGATTCCAGGGATGATCTGAACGGTGGTTGACCCCTCTGAAAAATCATGGACTGAGTTCGTAGTTGGGATCAGCAAATTCCCAACTGAATGGAGAAATCCAGGAAAAAATCCATTAAAATCCATGAAACCACTATAATCCATTAATCCCAAGTGCACACTAATGGGAATTGGCCACCATTTATCCTGGTTGGTTTACCTTCTTGAAAATTATGAATGTCAATAGGAAGGATGACATCCCATATATTATGGAAAATCATAAAATTCATGTTCCAAACCACCAACCGGTCAATTATAGTCAATTGTTTTTCCATATTCTTTCGGGGTTACTATAGCTATTTGCATGCTATCTGCGCTGATGCGGACTTCAACTGTCTATCATCATGCAGGAACACTAAAGAAATCTTCTCCAGCACACGGCCACGATTGCTTCAACACGGCCACAGACATCTTGAATCATCACATGGCGAATCCTATGCTGAACGGTGAAACATAGTCAAACCCCGCATTTAGTTCGATGTTTTTTTCCCAGCTTGAAACCTCCATTTGGTTCAGGAATTTTCGAGCTAGCCATGTTTGAGGACACCCGAGAATTATATTCACTTGTGCATTGATGGGTTTTGCCCCATCAATCAGCTGGACATATCTATGCCAGGACATGTTTATTGGGAAACAATGGACTCGACCCTGAATTCCTACAATGTGATGCCCCCAGTGAAATTCTTGTCGCTTTATATTCTTAGCCCATGAAAAAACGAGTTCGATATTCCCTCTGGTAATTAACATAGCTATTGAACATGGCACATTGATAGTTGTTTTACCATCTTTTACCTATTAAAGATGGATATTTTCCAGTTCGCAAACTGTTGGTTTACCAGAATGTACCAAAAGTCCAACGTCGTGAACGTGGTGAAATTGGATCTCAACCAAGCGAAATGGCAAACCACCTTGGATCCTGGCATTCACCAAGGTTTACTCGGCAAACACATCCCAGCATCCCAGTGGCAACGATCTTCCCCCAGAATGTCATGAACGAAGTCATGGAAGTAGAATTGAGTCATTGAGCCCAATTGAGAAGATGTATATTTTGTCAAGCACCCATGGTATTAAACACAGAAGTACGGTGCTGCATGAGCCATTTTTTTTTGAAGGGGTATATTTTTTAGGAGAGGCCTTGACTTATTTCAACATTCGGCACTCCCTTCCAGTGGCCGGGTTATTCCCTAACCATCACCAGGTGATCTAAACCACCCCAAAAAATGGGACTATGCAAAAATCGGGTCGAAACCAAAAGCCCGAGACCGTAGTGATCAGCAAAATGGCAAATAAATGTTCATCCCTCATGTATAGAATAGTATAGAATCTATAGAACTGGTTTTGAACTTGAAGCAAGTATCCATATTATCCATCATTAGATCGCTGCAACATGCTACAGATGTCTTTGGCCATGGCACCATGGCAGCGCAAGCCGCCGCTGTCTCAAGCCGCCCAATCGGGGCGCGCATCCAAGCGACCGACGGAAGCGCGGCGAAGCAGGCCCCTTCACTTGAAGGTGGTACCAGCTTGTGCTGGACCTGGCTGCCGTGTCAGTTCAACACCCAAAACTGAGAGGTTGCTTTTTTCTTCACTATAAGGGGGATCAACTTATTCGGCTAGAATCCGCTTCTAAATTCCATGCATACTGGAGTGGTAACCTCTGGATTCAGTTTTTGCAGGCGATACCATTTTCACTTACCCAGTTGCCCAAAGCATCTGTAGCAACCGCAAAAAAGATAGAAAAAATGGAAAGCTGGACACTATGCGGCAAACATCACTATTGATGTCCTGGAAACCCTTCTTTTCTCTCTTCGGGGGTTGCTGTAAACATTTTCTTTTGATCAGAGAGCAATCTGAGCGATAGTTAAAGCCCAAGTACCAGTCATATATTCAGGTCGGCGTACGAAGACATTTTTCGAATATTCTCCATCCGGATTCGCAATCAAGCAAATTCTTCAAGGTGTCTCCAATGCTATTTTCATGATTTTGGGATATTTTAGGCTAAAAAGATGTTTCAATCCAGTTTGGGATATTTTCATGCGGTTTAAAACTCAACAAGAAGTGGGTCCGTTGGTATCCCTTCTTGAGTCCATGATTGGACCCGGCCGGGGACATGTCAAGACCTTGGGGACCGGGCCGCGTTCTTCAGAGGGCTGTGGTAAAAAAACATCAAACATTCATCCACAGATATATATATATACATATATATATACATATATATATATACATATATATATATATACATATATATACATACATATATATATATACATATATATATATATACACATATATATATATATATATCAGCCACATGATTGAGTTTTTTTTTTTAACCACAGCCCTTTTGATCTACCACATATTCAGATTTAGGGCTGTGGTAACCCGGATGTAGACCAAACATGATCCTTAAATCATCCAGCTTTTCCACGTTGCAGTGACCAGCGACACCCGAGTCCCACTTTTTCGGGCGGCGCCCTCTCACAGGTCCATCCTGAGGCGTTTTGGTAGGTTTCGTAGCGGTGCCCCATAAATCGCTAAGTTGGTGAACACAACTCCATTGAGCAATCGTACATCCCCATTCGGGCTCTTGGGTCTTGGAATTCTCATGTGTACAAGTTGATTTTTGCTCCGGAATCAGCTCCACAGCTGGGAAATCCACATCAAAAATGGAGGCTTATGGCTTCATCATCGAATTGCCAGGGAATTTTGCAGAAAACCATTGAGCTAGCTACAACGCAGGGTAGAGGGGGCTTTTTCAGCACACATGAGCCATGAAATAATGAATTTGACAAGTTCCCAAATCTGGCTGAATGCGAACAGCATTTGAAGCCACTCTGTTTGCTGCTTTTCATGACTGCCAGAAGAGGGGAAGCCAATCCCACTGAGACCTGGAATACTCCTGCGTACCCATGTACCCATGATCTTTTCTTCAAAAACACATCGAGGGATCGCTTTGGTATAGACGATTGATTTCTCTAATATATATATATATGATATTATATGATCATAAATAATTCTGTATTTTTATATACCTATATACCTATATATATATATATCTTCAACTTCTAGGTTCCCTCCTAAGCAAGAGATAGCTGGCTCTAGTTTTTTAGGATCTATGTCATCTCTGATGGATCCAGAGTGGCCAATCATGTCATCATGTTCTCCTCGCTACGGGGCGGTGCCTCCAGTTTTTGGTTTCTTGGTTTATAACCCCACTAGCTATAGATGGTGGTTAATATACTGTTAATAATGGTTAATATATTAGGTTATTATATGGTTAATGATGGTTAATTAAAAAAATATATATAGATATTGGTTGGTGATTGAGCCATCCCGCTGAAAAATGATGGAGTTCGTCAATTGGGATGATGACATTACAAAGATATGGAAAAAGAAAACATGTTCCAAACCACCAACCAGGATATATCTACCATCAAATACATCAATCTTAGTTGTTAGAATGTTCACCAACTGAACGCTATCTTGCGGGCACCACCTCGTATAGCCCATTTTCAGACGGCCCCAGAGCCATCTCCAGGTGCCACACCAGCAATGACTCGCCGAAATTGCCTCCTGCTGTCAGTGGTTTTTGTTTGGGGATCATCCCAAAAATGCTTCAAAATCAACATGATTTGTATGATTTGGATTTGAAAATGGGGTAACTCCAATTTTAGTGGAATATCATCATTTCCCCATATTTTCCCATGTTTTGGGCCATTTTTGGGGTAGCGCCCGAGCTTTCAGACACACCCATTTTTTCTGTCAGAAAAATTTCGGCCTCAAATGGCCTCGAGGCAAAATCGGCAAATCTAATCCACTTGAGTTTGTGCGCAACATGGTGTGACCCGTTAAAATGACTAGATGACTAGTACAACCCTGAACATGAACTCCATACCATTGCCAATCAGCCAGATACCCTGCAAGAAAACAAATTCTTTGCTGGTGAACGTAGATATTCCCATGACCAAAAGACTAGTTAGGATTATTTGGTATCCATCTAAGATTGACCCAGATACAACCATACACCCCGGGTACATCATGGAAGTGAGGTCAACTCTGCACGAACTGGGTAAAAACCCAGTAGTGAACTACCAGCCACAATTCCATTCACCAACTCAACAGATTGAGTTCATATGAAACTTGACTGTCTCATAACTCTTTGCCCCAAACATGCTTTTTCTGTTACCATTTGGGGTTTTAACCATCATTCATGTTGATGGTAGAAACCACATCATTTCTGCAGGTCAACCCATCGAAATTTTCTTGGGTGTACATCTCAATTTGTGCTTCTAACTTCTGTGCCCAGTGTTTCTTTTTAAAATGGAAAACTGGTTGGTGGTTTCAACCCCTCTGAAAAATATTAGTCAGTTGGGATTATTATTCCCAATATATGGAAAAAATAAAACATGTTCCAAACCACCAACCAGAAAAAAACATGATGATGAACCCATTATTTTTCTTGGGTACAGTAAATCATCTGTCCCGCACCGTGCTCCTTGGACGCATCATTCCCTCTGCGCCTGCGGTCCATGGGTCAAAATGGCTAAAAAATTCTCACCGAAGTCTCAGGGCTTTCACCGGTTGGAAAAACATGGAATAACTATGAAGAAATTGAGGAAACACACTATTTTCTCCAGATTCTTGGTGGGAGCAATATCCTTATGACAGAAATGATGGTTTTTGACCTCGAAAAAATCAGATGTCGGCAATGTTCACAGTTGCTCTCAGCACCCCGAATACTTTTTTTAATTGGATAATTGAAAAAGGAAACACCTGCCAATTTCCTTGGTCATGCGGCAATCATTTCCATATAGCTTGGAGCAGCGCTGATTAACCATTGTATCCCTAGTTAAATCCCTGTTAGATCCCCATGTTTTTATAGGAAATGGTGTGACACCACCAGGATCGAGATTTCCTGCCTTCAAAGCAGAAACCATGGCCCTCTGACCTGCCGTGCGCAGCGCAACGATACTTTTTGCAGATGGGGTTTTCTACCGTATCCGCAAAACATTGGTTTCTGCACTAAAAATGAGCGATAAACTGGATGATTTTGGGGTCCTCATTTTAGGAAACCCACAGATAGTAATCCAAAACAGCAGAACTGGAGGAAAAAAATGGATTAGACATGATTAGACTGTGTGACTGCAGCTAGTTGACATTGTGATATCTTTCAAACTGAACAAATAAACCATGCAGCAGAAAACACGCAACGCTCATGCTTCACAGAGAATCCGATCATGGCCGTGCAACTATCAGCCAACATGGCCAGTTTTAGATAGCCTGATACCCTGCAAAAAGACTTTCAGCCTTAGCTGGTTAGCTTCATATTCCTCTATTTGTAGTCAACAACAAACACATTTTACTCTTCACCACGGCCTACCGGGTCTACCAACATGATTAGAAAGAGAAGTGCAGGCCAACTTCGTCGTTCAAACTCAAAGTGTATCGGAGGAAATTGCGAAATCCACTGGTGAAGAACAGACATTTCCCATGAAAAACTAGCCCCAGTTTCAGACACACCCATTTGGGATTTTAATGGATTTTAATGGATTTTAATGGATTTTATGGTATTTTTCGGTATGATACCTCACCCAGTCATCTACTGTCAGGTGCTAGTGATTTTGAGGAAGTATTCACTCAGCTGAAGGAAATGCCTGGCGTCCCATATTTGGGGGTGGCTGGGTATGGTTCCAAATATAAAACCGCCCTAGATTAGATGGTACAACCAGTCATTTGTGGGTCCATTGGTACCACATTTATGGCCAGCTTACCACGCAAAAATGGGTGGGACATCCGGTTCTCCGATTTTCAGCTGAGAATGAAGCCAATTATGTTCCAAGATTTATAAACTTAAATCGATTTGGTCGAGAGTTTTTATCCCATTTTTCAAAATTACGTCTTTTTGTGGGGGTTTCCACAAATGGGATACCCCTATTGATGGATTGTCTATAATGGAAACTCCTGATCAAATGGATGATTTAGGGGTACTCCCATTTATGGAAACCCCATGAAACCCCCATATCCACTGATTCACAATCCACAATATATCTGGATCTGCGATCGGATTGGAGCCTTTTCCACGACAGATCTGGTGCCGCAAGGAATGCGTAACGTCGACGCCCCCCTACCACCAGCGCCATTTGCCGGGGACGTGGATGACGTGGACGAAAGGAGCCACAAGCCTCTCTGCATCTGATCGGCTTCACGTCGCGATGGACCGCGATATCCTTGCCGTGTCTCTCGCGCACGAGCCACAGCCTCTGCAGTAAGTGTGCAAGCACGAAGCCAGTTACAGTGCCTTGCGCAACTGGCTTCAGTGCTCCGCAGCAGCAGCTCCGCTAGGAGGCCTTGCTGGCTCAGGAGGCCGCTCATGGCCGCGCGGATTCACGGGCCCAATTGTAGCTGTAGTTCTTCTTAGTGTTACTGTCTGACCAGAAAAGTCCATCACTTCTCAGGCCAACTCATCTCCGAAAGGGCCATGTATAAAGGCGGCTATAGCTTGCCTGAGCTTAAGGATAGGCCCCCTGTCAACTGGCTAGCTGAGTTAAATTCTTAGATACCCTGCAAAAAATTAAATTCTTTGCTGGTTAATAGATGTTCCCATTAATACCAAAAGACTAAAGGATTAACGTATCCATCTAAGATTGACCTAGTATATACATATATATCTATGGGGATTTCCATCAATCGGGGTACCCCAATAGCTGGATGGTTTGTAATGGAAAATCCATCTAAAAAAAGGATGACGGCTTGTGTTCGATCAGCAGCTCTTTATCTCATGTCGCAGGAACGTAGACTTTGATTTTGAGACCTTGTCTCTTCCAAAATTTTGGTGAAACTTGAAACTGGTTAATACCTTCTTGGTTGAAGGCTGAAACATTGATCCATCCCCTCTCATGGTAGAGAGATTTGAAATCTTGTTTCATGGTAGAGAGAGGCCATCTGGCTGCCCGAAAAACCTTTCAGCGCCTTTATTGAGACCTTGTCTCTTCCAACATTTTGGTGAAACTTGAAACTGGTTAATACCTTCTTGGTTGAAGGCTGAAACATTGATCCACCCTCTCTCATGGTAGGGAGATTTAAAATCTTGTCTCATGGTAGAGACAGGCCATCTGGCTGCCCGAAAAAGCTTTCAGCGCCTTCATGACATTCCATTCCACGATTCCAAGCGAAGGCCCCCTGAGCGTCGCTGTCACCCTTGGTGATAGCTGAAAAAGTGGTATTGTCGCAACAATTTGTCGGTATCAGGTGACATCTTACTGTTCGGTAAATAACTTAACCCGTTACTTATATAGATGCGAGCAACCTGGCTAGATTGCCATCTGCCTTTCAACATTGCCAATCCCATAGAACCACTGCATTGAAAAATATGGGTAGCGCCACCCCTTCTTAAAGAATAAGGTCGAAATTGGTGAACATCTAAACCAAAATGGCAGCCGAAAGAAAGCACCGGAATGTGGCCACAAATAAAGTCCCGTATTGGTGCTCTTTCTCAAGAAGAGTAGCTGTTTAACAGCCTCGGCTGTTGGGATATCCGTGAAGCTAACAGATTCGTTGGAGGCATCCCGTCTGCCAGACTTAGTCACAGTCTCCTTTAAGGAGCATATGCCCGAAATAGCGCTGATGCAAAAAATCTGAGACCTTAAGCTGAAGAAGCTCTCCTGTACGTAATAGACAAGAAAAGCCAAGTAATAATGACACTATCATTTCAAGTCTTCCATGTTCCATCTCAAATGCCGCCATTGAACGGACCAACCGCTGTGTTAGCGGCGGGGCCCTGCTGGGCACCTCAATCTTGCGCCAAGTACCAAATAACTTCCAGGCATGTGGTAGGCGCCTTTTGCTCCATGGCTGAAAGTAATGGAGCGCTGAGGCCGTCCCCCACTGTAAGTAGGGTCGCCTGAGGCCCACGTTTTGTGAACCCAGGCGCGCATGGCACCATCCAAATCTTCAGGATTCTTGAACCCTTCATAAAACTTTAAAAGCTTCCGCAGCGCCGAATAATATCTAACTTCTGTCTTTTCAGTCAAACCAGCATCCTCCAAATGCAGGTGTGTCTGCGTTGACGCGCCCGTTCAATGCGCGAGAATCACCATGCCATGGCTACCAAACTCGCGATCCCTTACCAGAGGGGCTATCCAATGAATCTACATGTGCGACAACCAAATGCAATCCAAAAGCCCACAAATAAGCCCCAATTCGTTTCAACACACGATTAAGTTGCCTGCTTCCAGAACGACCTTTGCTAACCACGCTTATATATATATGAGTCTGAAAGTTGGAAAATCCTTTTATCCACTGCTTTGTATTGATCCACCTGGTGTTTTTTCTCCAACGTGGCACGCAGCTCTTTTCGCTTTGCTTCCTCCTCGGCCCGCGGTGTCCCAGCGCCATCCTCTTCTCTCCTTCTGCGCTTCCTGTTTGCAGGCTTCTTCAAGGCTCCTCTTCGGGGTCCTTTGTCCCCTTCGTTGGCATCCCCTTCTTCGAGGTCTTTCTCCTCCTCTTCTTCCGACTCCTCTTCTGCTGGGGGGTTTATGCCTTATTCCCCCCGCCACTTTTTCAACTGATTCCGGGTGTGGGCCGTCATGTAGGGACGTGCAAAGCGTTCTGGTGAAAAACGGCGAAGTCTTGTCACATCAAAATCGTTGTCTCCAAAAGCTGCACAATACTCGGGACATAGGTGAATGAAACCGTCCTTTCGATTGAAAAAGCTTGACAACTCTTTTGTCACAGGCGCCAACGGACAACCCAGGCTGCGTACCTTTAAGCGCAAGGACGAGTCCAGCGCTACCAGGCTTACTCCTGTGACCAAGAACCCAGCCCACACGTCCGGCTCTTCCGTGAACTTGCCAGTAACCAAGACATCCACAACCTCACCACTTGAAACTAAGTCGTTCCAAGCGTCGCCCATATTCAACGCCACCTCCATGCCTTCCACAATGCCAGCCATTGCTACTTCCGCCGTGCAAGGGGCGCACATCCTTCAAGCCGCGTCTCCGTCTCCCAAAAACCTCTCGGACTCGGTCGCTTCCTGTGCACACGGATCTCGGCATTATCCAGCACACGGTGCAACGCTGGGTGCTTTCGTCCTGCTCTACAACCATGCATGGTCTCTTCCTAGAGGGCGCTCCTCACGCTCCGACCGATGCCTGCCTTCTGGCTCCCTTTCGGCTTCTGGTTTTTGCCTTTGGAGGCCTAGCTGGTTCTGGCGGCCGTCAAGCTGGATCATGCTTCGGGGTAACACCTGCGAGGTCCTCGTCCTCATCAGTCGCCAGCGCCCTTCAAGCTACGCGAGATGTTTCTCAGAGCTCGAACCTGTTTGGTCGCTCCAACCGCCACCTCCTCAGCAGCCTTTCGATGCCAGGTGGAAGTCAGCTCAAGGCCTAGCTGCTCCCACCCTGAGCAACCCTAGCACCACATGTCGTTCTCAATGGGCTTGGTTTGCTTACACTGCGCGCAAAGCATGTGTCCTAAACCCCCATTTGAGCCCTTAAGAATAGCGGACATGATTTATTAAGCTGTGTCTCACACAAACAGTTCAAAGAACCTCCTAGGGGTACCCCCATTTCAGGAAACCTCCGCCCATTCCATTGCAGGGTCATGTTTACCCCCCAAAAACCCTGCTAGAAAAACCTCAGGACTCCTGAGAATTCAAACGACAATTCCAATGGATTGGTTTACGGGAAAATCTGAAGGAAACCATGGTTTTGAAATATAGGGGGTTCCTGCAAATTTTTCCATCATCCGGTTCTATGGCAAATCCCATATCTCGCAGAAACTAAGAAAGTGATCCCCTTCGGTGTAATCAAACATGGCAAGCTGGGAAACCCCCATCAAAAATGGAGCTTTAGTTCGTATATGCTGGAATAATCATTGAACTATTGCTGAGGTATTTTCCCGCCTCCGCCATATTGACACCAGAGGGTAGCTTTCCCAATCTTTGCCATGCTTTGCCATCGGCTTGGTCCAAAAAACCTCGATTTATTTCCAAACGAACATGTTGATTCACCACTCAAAAACATCCGGCCCTTAAGACTCAAGAAATCACTGGTGGGTGATCTCTATTCCGGCAAATTCAAGCAGCATGTTGGTTCACACCCGAAATTCTCTGGCGACTTTATGATCTTTATGGTAATGACACAGGAATTTTAGAGGAAAACACCTGCCGGATGGGGCCCCCCAGTTATGTATGTTGGTTTATAAACCATGAATTAATCCCCATGAAAACTACTTCGTGTAATAATATCTACCATAAACCATAGAAATCAACCACTTATAAACCAACTGAACGCTATCTTGGGGCCCCATCTATTGTGGTTATTTGATATGTACTCAGCATAAATAGACGTCAACAGCATAGATTTACCTACCATAAACAAAACAATCAACCACTAATCACCATAAAGCATAGAAACAATCCTTGTTTCAGCCACTTTTTTCTTCGGCGTGGCGGGCAACTGTTTTCGCCATCGCTGAAACCCTGCGGGCCTGCGGGATCTCGGCAGCGTTCGACCTTGGAAAGATGGAGGTGAAACTGGTTATATCGAACTGCAGATGTCGAACTGCTGTTGGTACATATCAAATAATACTACAATAGCATTACATAAATATTTTTGGTATCTGATAGCATCTGGGTAAATTTTGAGATTTCACCAATGTTGAGCCATTTCGGGATGATTTCCCTAACAGTGACTGTGGTAATAACGGTAAACATGATGGTTAATGGTAAACGACGGACATCATGGCAAATAATGTATATAATGTTAAATGTCCATTTCATGGTAAACATTTCATGGCTTTTCTCATGACGTCCTTGCTCTGGATCCAGCCATAGCTTCTCAGTTATCGTGTTTGGATCATTAAAGATGGTTGGACACGACTGGTTTAGAATGATGGTTTTTGGTGATGAGAGGATTGATTAACAGGAGAACAATGTTATGGTAATGTTATAAATGAATGGTTATGAATGGATAATAATGCTTAGTGGTTGAGCAATATGGTTGGTAATAATGATAACTGTCAACCAGTAATGATCATCACGCAGTAATTCATGAATTGTGAACTGTTCTGGTTCAGAGATGTCAAGATGTGGCAATAATCATACTGGATAATCATGGTTAAGAATGGTTAATAATGGCTAATAAGATATCAATTTTAGATTCAACAAAAAACAGCGGTGAATTTTATGGTTGACATTTGGTTATCGAAAAAACGGGGTGAATCCGTTGTCTTGATGATTGACTTTTCCCAGAAGCACATATGAAAGTGTCAACGAAAAACATCCCGGCCACCGACATCGCATCCTTGTGCTCGTTGTCGAAAACTTCCAAGCCCATGAAAGCCGTCAGTTTTCTGCTAGCGCCGGCCTGGCCAGCTTGACCAGATCTTCAAGTCTCGAGGCTTTTGCGGTTCAACTTCTCGGCTCCATGGTTGCAGCAGGCGCGCTTTTTCGGGCTGAGGTCCAGTGTCATGTGGCCGCGCAGGCAGCTCGATTGTCGGACAGCCCAGGACCCAACGGACGCACTGCAGGACACAATGAGTCAGATCCTCTGCACAAAAACACGGCGCCGATCAGACTTGTGGAGGAAAGCAACTGAAGTTAACCTGATGGGCAACGAAGTGTTAAGAAACTCTCCACTGACCACGAAGCGAAGGTAACCAAAGCCTCCGCGACTTCTCACAGCACGATTGGTAATCAAAGCAGTGTGGGTACCATCGGCTGCTCGACGCCTGATGAGACACTTGGGCAGTTTCACGGTCAGCACCATGCCTTCGCATGTCTCGAGAATACTTTCACCCCAGGCAAATGTATCTCTTGTCCGCACCCCAAAGCACCAGAGACTTCAAGTCAGTTTATCGTTCTCTTTATGGAAGTTAACACATTGATCTACAAACTACAAACAATCGCTAACCGCTAACCTTAGATACCCTGCAGCAAACACGTGGACCGTTCGTTCTGGTTCGGTTGAGACATCCCCGTGACGAACCTTGGGAGTAAATCCGCCGGCCTGCCGGCGTGTCTGATTGTGAGGTGTTGTTCTTGTTTCTGTTCTTGTTTTGTACTTGTTTCTGTTCTTGGCTTGTACTTGTTACTTGTTCCTTTGTTCTCTTCCCGCGCGTTTTTGCTTCGTCTGAATCAAAGTCACCCTCCCCCTCCCTACTGCTACTACTACTACTACTACTCCTACTACTGCCACTACTACTACTGCCACTACTGCCACTACTGCCACTGGTACTACTACCACTCCTACTCCCACTCCTACTCCCACTCCTACTCCCACTCCTACTCCCACTCCTACGCCTCCTCCGACGCCTACTCCGACTTCGACTCGTCAGAAGTTTACGCGCAGAAGCTTTTGCACACAGAAGCTTTTGCACACAGAAGCCTTTACACACAGAGGCGTTCCCGGCTTCCGTCCAAAAAGCTCTCCCCGAGCAGAGTGAAGGATTTCTAGTGTTTTTTCCACCCAGAAGATTTTACACACAGAAGCTTTTACACACAAAAGCTTTTACACACACACGACAGCTTTTACACGCAGCAGCTTTTACACATAGAAGCTTTTACACACGGAAGCTTTTACACACAGAAGCTTTTATACACAGACACTTTTACACACAGGCGCTTTTACACACAGGCGCTTTTACACACAGAGGCTTTTACACACAGAACCTTTTACACACAGAGGCTTTTACACACAGAAGCTTTTGCACACAGAAGCTCTTACACACAGAACCTTGGACACACAAAAGATTTTACACGCAGAAGCTTTTCACAGCAGCTTTTACACACAGAGGCTTTTACACAAAGAAGATTTTACACACAGAACCTTTGACACAAAAGCATTTACACACAAAAGCTTTTACACGCAGACGCTTTTATGCACAGAAGCTTTTACCCACAGAAGCTTTTACACGCCGAAGCTTTTGCACACAGCGGCTTTTACTCACAGACACTTCTGCACACAGAACCTTTTACACGCAGACGCTTTTACACACAGAGGCTTTTACACACAGAAGCTTTTACCCACAGACGCTTTTACAGACAGAAGCTTTGACACACAGAAGCTTTTACAAACAGAAACTTTCACACACAGACGCTTTTACACACAGAAGCCTTTACACACAGAAGCTTTTACAAACAAAAACTTTTACACACAGACGCTTTTACACACAGAAGCTTTTACACACAGAAGCTTTTACACACAGAAACTTGTGCACACAGACGCTTTTACACACAGAAGCTTTTACACACAGAAGCTTTTACACACAGAAACTTTTACACACACAGAAGCTTTTACACACAGAAGCTTTTACACACAGACGCTTATACACACACAACAGCTTTTACACACAGAAGCTTTTACACACAGACGCTTTTACACACAGAAGCTTTTACACACAGAAGCTTTTACACACAGAAACTTTACTATGACGCTTTTACACACAGAAGCTTTTACACACAGAGGCTTTTACACACAGAAACTTTTACACACAGACGCTTTTACACACAGAAGCTTTTACACACAGAAGCTTTTACACACAGACGCTTATACACACAGATGCTTTTACACACAGACGCATATAATATACACACAGACGCTTTCATACACAGAAGCTTTTACACACCGCAGCTTTGACGCACAGATGCTTTTACACACAGAAGCCTTTACACACCGCAGCTTTGACGCACAGATGCTTTTACACACAGACGCATATACACACAGACGCTTTTACACACAGAAGCTTTTACACACCGCAGCTTTGACGCACAGATGCTTTTACACACAGAAGCCTTTACACACCGCAGCTTTAAAGCACAGATGCTTTTACACACAGAAGCCTTTACACACCGCAGCTTTGACGCACAGATGCTTTTACACACAGAAGCCTTTACACACCGCAGCTTTAAAGCACAGATGCTTTTACACACAGAAGCTTTTACACACAGAAGCTTTTACACACCGAAGCTTTTACACACAGACGCTTTTACACAAAGAAGCTTTTGAGGATTGCTTTTTTCCGTGCGTGGCCGTGGCCGTGGCCGTGGCCGTGGCCGTGGCCGTGGCCGTGGCCGTGGCCGTGGCCGGCTGGGTGGTTGGCTGGCCGGATGGCCGGCTGGCCGTGGCCGGTGGTCGGGTGTGTCGTCGGTGGCCGGGTGGCCGGGTGGCCGGGTGTCTGCCATCCGCTTGCATACCAAGCAGCTTGTCTTTTCGTACATTTCGGGGAATTTAGCCATACACATCAGTGCTAGTTATACGCGCAGGCCAGTAGCAAAGCAGCAAGCCTGCGCAGCAAAAGAAGAGCAAGTAGCGTAGCAGATGCACATGCAACAGACGAGCCAGTAGCGTAGCAGCAAGTCTGCGTGCACATACTTAAGTAGTGTATCAGCAAGTCTGTGATTTATCTATCTAGTTGTCCATTCTTTCTATTCGCTCTATTCGTTCCAATCTATTTATCTTGCTAACCATCTAATCTACTCTACTCTACTTCACTCTAATCTAATCTGAACTAGTCTAAACCAATCTAATCTAATCTAACCAAATCTAATCTAATTTGCCTACGGCTATCCCATTTACGCTAGGCTCTAATCGATCTAATCAGTAAAACCCTGAATCTAATCTATCTAATCTATCTAACCTCTCCATCCTTTTACATCAATCTAGTCTATCCAATAGATCTAACCCATCTACTTTGTCTAATCTACCTACTCTACCTCATCCATCTAATCTAGCCAATCTACTCTACCCAATCTATCTAATCTATCTAATCTACCAAACCGATCTACTTTACCCAATCTATCTAATCTATCTAACCTATCTAATCTATCTATAATCAATCCATCCATCCATCTGTCTATCTAGCTATCTATCTATCCATCGATTGATCCATAGATCGATCGATCTGTCCATCTTTCTAGGCTGATCTTTCTAAACCCAACTTGACAATCAATCGATCAATCAGGTCTACCAATCTATCTACCTATCTTGCTTTCCACCTATCTAATCTGATTAATCGTCCTAATCTGTTGATCAATCTAACTACCAATCCTACCTCATGTAGCTAACCTGCTTAATCGATCTAATCTTTCTAACCCACCTACTCCACCTAATCTATCTAATCGATCCAGCCACCCTATACTCTATATAATCGACCTAATCTATCTAGCGTACCTAATCAAGCTAATCTGGCTAGTCTAGCTGATTTATCGATCTAGACATCTTTCTTCTCTATTCTTCAAATGATTCTATTTCTACCTCTTTTCCTATGCCTATTTCATTCTTATGCATCCAACCGTATTCTATTTTCGTCTGTTCTATGCTGCTCTATTTTGTTCTACTCTATATCCATCAAACCCGCCTAGTCGATCTAATCTACCTCATCTAACCTATCTACTCTATATCAAATCGATCTCATCTATCTACCCGATCAAATCTATCTATTCCATCCGGTCAATCTAGTCTACATAATCTTTCTAATCTTTTCAATCTATCTTCTCTATCTAATCTATCGCACCTATCTATCCACCTATCCATCTATCCGTCTATCCGCCTACCCACCTATCCATCCATCCATCCATCTTTCCACCTATCCACCTATCCATCTACCCACTCATCCACCTATCCATCTATCCACCTATCCATCTATCCATCTACCCACTTATCCACCTATCCATCTATCCACCTATCCATCTATCCGCCTATCCACCTATCTATCTATCTATCCATCCATCTATCTACCTATCTACCTATCTACCATTCTCCCTACCTACCTATCTGTCTACGCATCTATCTATCCGTCCATCGATCCAAACATCTATCTTCTATCTAGTTATCCGTCAATCTATCAATCTATCAATCTATCAATCAATCAATCAATCTATCTATCTACCCATCTACCCATCTATCCATCTATCCATCTATCCATCTATCCATCCATCCATCTATCTATTCTGATCTAATCTAATCTATTCTAATCTATTCTATTCTATTCTATCTATCTATCTATCCATCCATCCATCCATCCATCCATCTATCTATCTATCTATCTTATCTATCTCATCGATCTTATCGATCTTCTCGATCTTACCTATCTTACCTATCTTACCTATCTTATCTATCTGATCTATCTTATCTGTCTTATATATCATATCTATATTTTCTATCTTATTATCTATCGTGTCTGTCTTATCTATCTTATCTGTCCTCTCTATCTACCTATCTTTCTATCTTTCTACCTATCTATCTATCTACCTATCTAATCTATCTTATCTATCTTATCTATCTTATCTATCGTATCTATCGTATCTATCGCATCTATCGTATCTATCGTATCTATCGTATCTATCTTATCTATCTTGCCATCCGCTTGCATACCAAGCAGCTTGTCTTTTCGTACATTTCGGGGAATTTAGCCATACACATCAGTGCTAATTATACGCGCAAGCCAGTAGCAAAGCAGCAAGCCTGCGCAGCAAAAGAAGAGCAAGTAGCGTAGCAGATGCACATGCAATAGACGAGCCAGTAGCGTAGCAGCAAGTCTGCGTGCACATACTTAAGTAGTGTATCAGCAAGTCTGTGATTTATCTATCTAGTTGTCCATTCTTTCTATTCGCTCTATTCGTTCCAATTTATTTATCTTGCTAACCATCTAATCTACTCTACTCTACTTCACTCTAATCTAATCTGAACTAGTCTAAACCAATCTAATCTAATCTAACCAAATCTAATCTAATTTGCCTACGGCTATCCCATTTACGCTAGGCTCTAATCGATCTAATCAGTAAAACCCTGAATCTAATCTATCTAATCTATCTAACCTCTCCATCCTTTTACATCAATCTAGTCTATCCAATAGATCTAACCCATCTACTTTGTCTAATCTACCTACCCTACCTCATCCATCTAATCTAGCCAATCTCCTCTACCCAATCTATCTAATCTATCTAATCTACCAAACCGATCTACTTTACCTAATCTATCTAATCTATCTAACCTATCTATAATCAATCCATCCATCCATCTGTCTATCTAGCTATCTATCTATCCATCGATTGATCCATAGATCGATCGATCTGTCCATCTTTCTAGGCTGATCTTTCTAAACCCAACTTGACAATCAATCGATCAATCAGGTCTACCAATCTATCTACCTATCTTGCTTTCCACCTATCTAATCTGATTAATCGTCCTAATCTGTTGATCAATCTAACTACCAATCCTACCTCATGTAGCTAACCTGCTTAATCGATCTAATCTTTCTAACCCACCTACTCCACCTAATCTATCTAATCGATCCAGCCACCCTAAACTCTATATAATCGACCTAATCTATCTAGCGTACCTAATCAAGCCAATCTGGCTAGTCTAGCTGATTTATCGATCTAGACATCTTTCTTCTCTATTCTTCAAATGATTCTATTTCTACCTCTTTTTCTATGCCTATTTCATTCTTATGCATCCAGCCGTATTCTATTCTAGTCTGTTCTATGCTGCTCTATTTTGTTCTACTCTATATCCATCAAACCCGCCTAGTCGATCTAATCTACCTCATCTAACCTATCTACTCTATCAAATCGATCTCATCTATCTACCCGATCAAATCTATCTATTCCATCCGGTCAATCTCGTCTACATAATCTTTCTAATCTTTTCAATCTATCTTCTCTATCTAATCTATCGCACCTATCTATCCACCTATCCATCTATCCGCCTATCCGCCTACCCACCTATCTATCTATCTATCTATCTGTCTATCTATCTATCTATCTATCCAACCATCCATCCATCCATCCATCCATCCATCTTTCCACCTATCCACCTATCCATCTACCCACTTATCCACCTATCCATCTATCCACCTATCCATCTAGCCGTCTATCATCCTATCTATCTATCTATCTATCCATCTATCTACCGATCTACCTATCTACCATTCTCCCTATCTACCTACCTGTCTACGCATCTATCTATCTATCCGTCCATCGATACAAACATCTATCTTCTATCTAGTTATCCGTCAATCGACCAATCTATCTATCTATCTATCTATCTATCTACCCATCTATCCATCTATCCATCTATCCATCTATCTAATCTGATCTAATCTAATCTAATCTGATCTATTCTATTCTATCTATCTATCCATCCATCCATCTATCTATCTATCTTATCTATCTCATCGATCTTATCGATCTTATCGATCTTACCTATCTTACCTATCTTACCTATCTTATCTATCTTATCTATCTTATCTATCTTATATATATTATCTATCTTTTCTATCTTATCTATCTTATCTGTCCTCTCTATCTATCTATCTTTCTATCGTTCTACCTATCTATCTCTATCTACCTATCTAATCTATCTGCTCCATCTTATCTATCGTATTTATCGTATCTATCGTATCTATCGTATCTATCTTATCTATCTTATCTATCTTGTCTATCTTATCTATCTTATCTATCTTATCTATCTTATCTATATTATCTATCTTATCTATCTATCTATCTACCTATCTATCATATCTATCTACCTACCTATCTATCATATCTATCTTATGTATCTTATCTATCTTATCTATCTTGTCAATCTTGTCAATCTTATCTATCTTATCTATCTTATCTACCTATCTATCTATCTATCTATCCATCTATCTATCTATCTATATGTCTGTCTATCTACCTATCTATCTACCTATCTATCTATCCATCTATCTATCTATCTATCTTACTATCTTACCTATCTTACCTATCTTACCTATCTTATCTATCTTATCTGTCTTATCTATCTTATCTATCTTATATATCTTATCTATCTTTTCTATCTTATCTATCTTGTCTGTCTTACCTATCTTACCTATCTTATCTATCTTATCTGTCTTATCTATCTTATCTATCTTATATATCTTATCTATCTTTTCTATCTTATCTATCTTGTCTGTCTTATCTATCTTATCTGTTCTCTCTATCTATCTATCTTTCTATCTTTCTACCTATCTATCTATCTACCTATCTAATCTATCGTATCTATCTTACCTATCCGTTTATCTACTTATTTTATCTACGTCAGATGCTTACGTGATATGTTGCGATCAGCACATATACACAATCACGTAGTTGAGTCAACTCGCCTCCATAGCAAGAGCTGCTTCAACTGCACCAAGCACACGGCATGATGTGTTCGGCTATGTTTGTCCTGGCTGGATCAATACAGCCGTTTGAATTCGGGCATGTGGGGAAAGGCTGTCGAAATAAATTGTGGCCGTGTGGCCGTGTGGCCGTGTGGCCGTGTGGCCGTGTGGCCGTGTGGCCGTGTGGCCGTGTGGCCGTGTGGCCGTGTGGCCGTGTGGCCGTGTGGCCGTGTGGCCGTGTGGCCGTGTGGCCGGGTGGCCGGGTGGCCGGGTGGCCGGGTGGCCGGGTGGCCGGGTGGCCGGGTGGCCGGGTGGCCGGGGTGTACCTGGTGTCCCGTGTTCCTGGTGTATCCGTGTGGCCGGTTGTTGGCCTGTTTTTCCGGGTGGCCTGTTGGCCGTGTTGCCTTTTGGCCGCGTGTCCTTTTTTCCAGTTTTTGTCCCCTGCTTGTCCTCTTTTCCTCTTGTCCAAAAAAAGGATAGAATCTTTGTCGCAGTACGGTTTTAATACAGCCCTTCTTTGTCCCATCTTTCCTCGTTTCTACTTTCTTCCTTTTCTCCTCCTCTTGTCCAATGTCGTTTCCCTCTTCCTTTATTTTCCTCTTATTCCAAAACTCTTCGTTTCCTCGTTGTCCTTTCTTGGCCAGGGGATGGCCGGCAACTAAAAAAGGCTATTGTGAAGCTTTTACACACAGAGGCTTTTACACACAGAAGCTTTCACACACAGAAGCTTTTACACACCGCAGCTTTGACGCACTTATACACACAGAAGCTTTTACACACAGACGCTTTCACACACAGAAGCTTTTACACACCGCAGCTTTGACGCACAGATGCTTTTACACACAGATGCTTTTACACACCGCAGCTTTGACGCACAGATGCTTTTACACACAGAGGCTTTTACACAAAAGCTTTTACACACCGCAGCTTTGACGCACAGATGCTTTTACACACAGAAGCTTTTACACACCGCAGCTTTGACGCACAGATGCTTTTATACACAGAAGCTTTTACACACCGCAGCTTTGACGCACAGATGCTTTTACACACAGAAGCTTTTACACACCGCAGCTTTGACGCACAGATGCTTTTACACACAGAAGCTTTCACACACCGCAGCTTTGACGCACAGATGCTTTTCACACACAGAAGCTTTTACACACCGCAGCTTTGACGCACAGATGCTTTTACACACACAGAAGCTTTTACACACCGCAGCTTTGACGCACAGAGGCTTTTACACAGCTTTTACACACACCGCAGCTTTGACGCACAGATGCTTTTACCCACACCGAAGCTTTTACACACCGCAGCTTTGACGCACAGATGCTTTTACACACAGAAGCTTTTACACACCGCAGCTTTGACGCACAGATGCTTTTACAAACAGAGGCTTTTACACACCGCAGCTTTGACGCACAGATGCTTTTACACACAGACGCTTATACACACAGACGCTTTCACACACAGAAGCTTTTACACACCGCAGCTTTGACGCACAGATGCTTTTACACACAGAAGCCTTTACACACCGCAGCTTTGATGCACAGATGCTTTTACACACACACACTGGCCTTGTTTTTGTCCAGGCCACGGTCTGCGACTACGCCGAAGGCTCATATAAAATGTCTCTATGCACCAAATGGCTATGGCCGGCGGGCTTGCCGCAGGCAATTAAATAATTAAATATAGAAAAGCACATTCCCATTAAAATGTTGGGAAGATTCAATACAAATCTTATTGGGGGTTGCAATGACGAACGCAAACGATAGCAATCAAACATGGCAATAGACAATCCTCGTAAACATGGAGGTTTCAATAGGAAAATCATCGATCCACGAGGGCATTTTCCAACGATTTTCCCATGTGACCGGATGGTATCCAAAGATCTGGTTTCATGACACGAGTCACATGGAACCCTGCAATTTCCAGGCGTTTGGGATCGAACTACCCACTTCTGTGAGATTTTTCCCAAAAAATCCCCCGGGTTTTGGTCTTTTTTTCCAGCAACAAATACCCAAAAAATCAGTGGCCATTTCAGGAACCTGATTTGGAGGTACCTACCATGTATAAGGTCTATGTAAGGGCTATGTATATAGAAGGATATACCTCCCAAAACCCTTCGGCGTCGGCGCATGAGTATGTTCTTGTGAATAGGGGGATGGAGTCAGGATTTACAAAAACAAAGGACGCGGTGGGAAGGAAAGTTGCAGTGAGGGAAGGTAGGGGACAAAGAAGAATATTGCTTTATATTTTTGTGTTTCTTAAAATGGTGGATCCCCAAGTCACCATGGGTACTAATCTGGTTGGCGGTATACCTACCCCTCTGAAAATATTAAAGTCAATGGGAAGGATTGTTCCATATATGACATGGAAGTCATAAAAGTCATGTTTGAAACCACCAACCAGTAAACATTTCAGAGACATTTCAGAGAAAGTGGAAGCCAACAAACATGGGCTAATTTTACCTATGTTTTTACCATGAAGTAATGCTAAAATCCTCTAATTTTTGGATGATAACTGGGGGCACCCCCATGACCCCACCCTGGAAACCTCTCAGATCGCCGGGTGACGACATCGGGATGTCGGGATCGCTGCGCTGCGTCGCAGCGTGCAAAAGGCCACAGTGTGGAACTCGCCCTGGGCGAGTCGACACCTAGGGAAAAAACAAGGGTGAATCTGAGTGGGAATTTCTGGTAGCCTCTGGTATTTTTTTCGGTTTAATATGTTGAATATGTTGAATATGGAAAATCCTCATTCTTAAGCATGGCAAACCATCATAAACCATGGAACTAAATGGGCCATGGCTTCCAATTCGAACTAAATAACCAGAGGGTATACCAGCAAAATTCATCCGTGTGTGGCGATAATCCATCCAGTTTAGTGGGGCATCTGGTGAACACATGGCCACATCTGATTTCATATCATCCATTTGAGCAATGGCTAAGCCTTTCGAGATGTTTTTCTGAAAAATGATGATTGAACCCTTCTAGATACACGGAAGAAATGTGGATCTTTAAGCTGAACATCGTCTTACTGGTGCGTAAAACACGCAGGGAATCTTCGGGAATGATCCAGCCATCATCACATTCGTAATGATCATCAAAGCAACCCCCAGCATCCCATCGATTGTCTACGTAAAACGCACCAGTAAGTCGTGCTTACGGCAAAATATTCAAACTCAATGGATTGGTTTAAGGGAAAATCTACAGGAAACCATAGATTTTCCCATTAAATATGGTGCTTTCCTGTACATTTTCCCTTAAACCAATCCATTGACAAACCCATCACACTGTGAACCCTTCCCTATGGCTTTCCCCGTGGTGTGTGGCGACGGAAAGCAGCGATTTTTTTTCTGACTGACTCATCTTACTGACTCATCATGACTAATTTAAGTTGCATGCCCAATAAAAACCATCAAACAATCATGATGATTCAACGACCCCAAGCTGACCCCCCCTGCCGTTTGGGGGCTTCCTGAGGGTTCATTAAGCACCAACAGCCACTAATAACATGGTGAATCGAAGATACCTGCCAAAAAATCTAATTTTTAGCTGCTTAGTACATGTTACCATTGATAGCAAAAGATTAAAATAGCGAAGTATCTAACCAGTCGGTTGACCCAAAGAAGTGCTTATTACTCTAACATACGCCATCTTTATTTGCTGGTCATGGCTGGCCACCCCGGGGCTTGGTTGAATCGGTTGAGCCCCCCTCCCGGCCGAAATCTTTTTCTAGTCAGTACTTTGATACATCCATGTCGGTATCTACGACTTAGGAGTGGGTTACACACCTTAATGACAGATAGAGTATACTCCGTATCTCAGGCATGTTTACCATAGATTAACCATGATAAACCATATTCATCTGGAGTAATGCAACAAGTCGATATACGATTCTCGGATGCACATCCACTCAACATCTTGTGGTCGCTGATCTCCAATTTTCGGCTGGGGGACGGTCGGCTGGGATTTTTGTCCCTAAGAACGGCCTGGAGTTCTTGCCATTGCCAATCAGCCCGATAGCCTGCACAAAAATGACAAATTCTTTGCTGGTGGTTAGTAGATATTCCTATTAACAAAAGACTAGTTAGGATTATTTGGTATCCATCTAAGATTGACCTAGTTACCATAGTTGTAGCCAGAAAAGACATCACTCTCAACCATGGTTCATCCCCATGCTGGGCTCCCACGGACAGTTCCCGTTTTTGACGGTAAAATCCCGTCATGTTTAGCGAAAATCCCATCCAAAAAACACTTCCCTTTCAAATCCCATTCAATCCAACTAAACCCCCATTAACAATCAGAAATCCCAACTCATAAGTTTGCACTTAAGTGGAAGTCTATTTCATCAATTCCAACTAATCCCTTTCAATCAATTTAACATCAGAATTCCCAGTAAAAACCCCATCTCATCCACTGAAGACCAAAGGGCCCCGCCTGGCATCCCGCCTTAGGCGTCGCGGCGAAGGACTTTGAAGGGGTGTTTACCCAATGCCTTATGGATGGTTTATTATATTTGGGTATATTTAAATACCATATTAATTATATATAATAAACCATCATCCCCAATGTAAATCATTTGGGGATGATGGCTTATTATATATTTCTTATTGGATTTACGACAAAAACTCCCATACTGTTCCCCTAAGAACGAAAAAAGAAAAACACAAGAAAACAACAAAAAGGGGGAGCGAGAATGTGAATGAGGGCCCCAGCATTTTTTGGGTCCAGATAGTTTCTATAGAATGGGGAAATCACTGCCAATCATCAGTGTGTTATTAGCATTTGCTGACCTCCCCGTATATATATATGTGTATGTATATATATATAAATATGCAGATATAAATAGAAAACAAATATATAAGAATAATTACCGTGTGATATTCCCAGATGTCTTTGGTGACCTGCTTCATTAAAAACTGGTGAATTCAAGGGGTCAACCTTTCAGTTCGGTCAAAATTTATGGAGATTCCTACTTGGTGGCGAACTACCCACGAATCCGAAGTGGCTTAGTTCACCCGAGTTTTTAAAGAGTGGATTAAGCCTATTTGTCCCACAAAACCAGGGATATAAACCACTAACTAAGTGGGTAGTTAGCCAGTAGGAATCTCCACAAATCTTAATCCACAGCGATGTGGCCGAAACGGAAATCGACACCATCACTTTAGGTGAACCTTCTTCCCTTAACCCGCCGACCTTCTTTGGTCGATGATTCCAAGATAAAAATTGGGATGTTTCATGGCCAACTCTGACTGGTTGGTGGTTTTAATCATCTTGAAAAAATATGAGTTTGTCAATGGGAAGGATTACTATATCCCATATATTATGGAAAAAAACAAATGTTTGAAACCACCAACCTGCTGATTACAGGCGGGTTACAACCGTGTTTTGTTTGGTACTTACAAGACAGCCTCACCCAGTTGTAAATATAATATATAAAATAACATATGTACATACCCCGAGTGCTCCAAATGAAAAAACAAATCAATGTCGTGGTTGGAACCAAAGGGGTGTGTGTCGGAAAAATTGGATACCCAACATCAAGTTTTTCTTCTCATGGCCCGAAATACCAGTTAGAAGTCAGTTATAACACCATTTATGGAATGATAATCGCATTTATAGCCATTTATAACCATGTATAATCAATTTATAACCATTTATAGCCATTTATAACTGGTAAAGTTAAGTGGTGCTTTGACTGTGGGTAAATTTCATGTTCCGGCAATTTGATCCTTTTCTCTTTGCGCGTTTTGGCATTGGGGAAATGATGTGATTCCATCATGATCTGCTCCAAGCTGTTTTGAACGCAGCTTAAACGGCTTGGTGTCCCATTCTGCACGTTGTTTGTTGACTTGCGTACATTGAAAATAGCGGAAAAATGACCATTTGGGGAAGATTCCCCTCATCCTGAAAAACTAACCATTCCAATAACGTCACGACGTGAGGTCATTACATATAAATCATTCAAATGTATGTATGTATGTATGTATGCATGTATGTATGTATGTGTATGTATGTATGTATGTATGTGTATGTATGTGTATGTGTATGTGTATGTGTATGTGTGTGTGTATGTGTATGTGTATGTGTATGTGTATGTATAAGAATATGTATATGTATATGTGTATGTATGTGTATGTATGTATGTATGTATGTATGTGTATGTATGTGTATGTGTATGTGTATGTGTATGTGTATGTGTGTGTGTATGTGTATGTGTATGTATATGTGTATGTGTATGTATGTATGTGTATGTATGTGTATGTATGTGTATGTATGTGTATGCATGTGTATGTATGTGTATGTATGTGTATGTATGTGTATGTATGTGTATGTATGTGTATGTAGGTATGTAGGTATGTAGGTATGTAGGTATGTAGGTATGTAGGTATGTAGGTATGTAGGTATGTAGGTATGTAGGTATGTAGGTATGTAGGTATTTAGGTATGTAGGTATGTAGGTATGTAAGTATGTAGGTAGGTAGGTAGGTCGGTAGGTCGGTAGGTCGGTAGGTCGGTAGGTAGGTAGGTAGGTAGGTATGTATGTATGTATGTATGTCTGTGTGTGTATGTATATATATATATACACGTACAAATACAGTCTAATGTGGGTAAAACAAAAATATAAACAATCGCCCAAATCACCAGAAATAGGTGGTAGAAACCATTCCCAAATGGGTGGTTTATTATTCTGTTACCCACATTATATAATTCTGTATACTAGTATGTGTACATACCAATCCATTCAACTCGTAAGTTGAAGGTATTTTTTTCCCGAATAAATGGGTTGGTCAACCTTGGTTGAACTAGGGGGTCAGTTGAGAGTTCTAGGAAGACCAGGAAAATCCATCTCCAAAGACCGTCTTTTGGTGGTTACATGCGGGTGTGACTGGGGTACCCCAACCCCCATGGTTTACCATTTCCGGTGCAATTTTCTATTGCAAGACATTGCCAATCAGCCAGATACCCTGCAAAAAAATAAATTCTTTGCTGGTTAGTAGATATTCCCATTAAAACCAAAAGACTAAAGGATTAAAGTATCCATCTAAGATTGACCTAGAAGATATTGCAATATTGAGGTATCCTACCATGGACACGGAACCATTGCGATTTCCATGAGAACTCCACAGGAAAGCGAAAATTGCCCTTCTGTTTCTTGGTGCGGTGCCCATTTCTATGGAGTTCTGTTCATGTTACCCGAAATGGTAAACGTTAACATAACTATGGAAAATCACCATGTTGAATGGGTAAGTCAACTATAAATAGCAATTTTCAATAGCTATGTTAGTTTACCAGAGGGTAGATAGTAAAGTTAGAAGATTCTTCCAGTTCCATGGATACAGTTTTTCGATGGTGAACCAAATATTGGTAGATTGCTGATATTTCCCTGCTTCTGTCGAAATTGCAGTCGGAGATATGGTGAACTCATCCAGCCACATGCTTTCAAGGGAAAACTGTCCTCTTTTGCACCTGCCCACTACGAACCATGTTTACTAGGGAAAAATGAATTTGCAGAGCAATACCTATCTTTAGAGGAACCCCACATTTCGATGAGGAACACAGATCCCTATTTCGAAGAGCAACGTCTAAATTTCTGAAAAGGACAATCATCATATTCAAAAGAGAACCATCCCCATGCTTGAACAGCAACATCCCCTTCAGCAGGAAATAAACAGTAATACTTTTTGGCATTTCCTCCAATTAATGCTTGGTTCATGGACTCATGGATCATGATAATCCCCAGGTACAGGCTGGTGCACATCAACCAACCATCAATCCTCAATTGTATCCCAGCTGAATGGCAAACACCCAGCCGTTTTTCGTCATCATTTATTGGACGCGAGCGGAAGAATTCGGCGCGTCTCGTCTCAAAACACCCGTCTAACAAAGGACATTATGTGGCACACTCAACACTAAACTGGTTGGTGGTATACCTACCTCTCTGAAAAATGAAAATCGTTCGTCAGTTGGGATGATTATTCCATTCCCAACTTTTCATGGAACGTCATAAAATTCCATGGTTCCAAGCCACCAACCAGTGTTTGTTGGTTTATAAACCATTATAATCCCCATTAACTATAGTTACATCTACCATAAACCATAGTTAATCCATTTGAGTGGTGAACATAGTCTCTAGCCAGCAATTCATTTTTGGTGAAATCCATGGAATTCCCTGGAAATTCTATGGGGAAAATATCAATCCGGGATAAGCAATCCGGGAAATGCTTTTTTTTTCAGGTATATCCACTACATATCCACTAGCAATAATTAATAAACATGATAATTCACCATCGAATTTGGGGGTTTCGAATTTGGGGTTTCGACTCTGGGATGGCTGTTGGTCAGCCAAGCCTCGAAAGAAACGGGGTAGTATAGCCCCAAAAAGATAGCAAAGTCCCATCCACTTTTCGAAGAGTGAAGAGGTGAAGAATTACTGTTCGATCTTTTTTTTGGGGTTACATGGGGTTACGAAACATCCCCCAATTTTTAGCAACACATTTTTAAGTACATTTTGGATCCAATCTTGACCGGTTACAGGACCATCCAAGCAAGGATGTTCTTCTGGGATAGCGGAGCAGTTTGAACACAATATATCACCATAGCATTGGTTGTTCAATAGGGGTCCCCCCTCTAGTAATTCACCAACCAATGAAGAAAAGACATGCATCCAACAGCCATGAACTTTCCCATACACGTCTCACCTTATCTTTGACTTGCTGCGACTCACCAAGCATCTCAGAACCATACCATATGAGATGCCCAAATCATAGGCAAGATGGTTTAAAAGTCCGATAATTGTTGAACTTATGATTATTCAATGTGTCGAACAACTGAGGTAGTCCACTTTATAGGCTCTGCAACTGAGTCAAATGGTCACCTGGTTATGTCTTAAAGTAAGGTAGTAAGGTACCCTTAAATCCCTTGCAATTTACGATTTTTTGACAAACTCGAAATTGCAATACCGTCTACAGCATACACGGGTTGCGAAAAACTCGAAACTTGAATAATTCAGGGTAAATCATCAGCAGTTCCAAGCTGGAAACATAATCATGTTGGTAGACCCAATTTCATTAACAAAAAACCAATGACTCACCAGAAATGGATGGGAATGGGATTGAAACCATCAAAGCAGCTTAGCAAAAATTATTGCTGGTTGGTGGTTAAAAAACCATGGTTTTAACCATCTTGAAAAATGATGGAGTTCGTCAGTTGGGAAGGATTATCACATATATGAAATGGACGTCATAAAAGTCATGATTGAAATCAGCAACCAGAGCTTCCCAGGTGCTCAATGAACCAGTTAACCCATGTCCGTTTTCCATGAAAAAAACATGTTTGAAACCACCAGATTGGCACCAAGATTCCAAGCAATTTTGGGCAGTCAAACGTGTCAAATTTGTGGAACGGACGCGGGACGGAACTCTTTCGCTGTCGGATCGGCGGTAATCAGGGCGGCATGATGACATGCCGAGCACATCCGATATGTCGCCAAACTTGGTCAAAACCAAGGAGTGCTCGTGGGTTGTTGGCAGGCTTGGAATGGCCGAGATTGTGCCTGGTGAAAACAATGATTTTGGCAGGAAATGCTCGAATCTATGCAGGGATGCACATCTTAGGATCCCTTAGGATCCGTGGTTTATGATCCATTAAGCTAACCCATATTTCATCCCATCAGTGGGGTCTCCCCGACGCCGGAGCGGACCCGGAGCAGACACCATGATCAATCGGCTGATAAGGATTCACCCTTCGTTTTAAAACTCAACTGTTCATCGAACATCTCTGAAAATATGGTAGCCCTGAATCTGCTGCTAGTCTTAGCTAGTGTTTACAGTGACAGTGAGAGTTTGATTTTCGCTAATGAGGATATACCCTTCTTCATACACACCCAATGTAGTGCAGCTGTGTGAGATTGGGCCCTTTTCGAAAATTTGTGAAAATCCCGAATTTTCCTTACTAACGCGGCATTAAAAATGGGTCAGCCTTACAAATTTTAAAGACCTTTCCAAACTTAGATACCCTAGAAAATCATGTTCTTGCTGGGGCGTATCCCCGCAAAGATCGCAAAGATTAAACTCTCCAACTCACCAATCGGGTTACCCGGTTCTATAAGCGCAGGGTTATTCCCATATTTTTGGTTGGGTTGAATCCCCAGCGAGCTGCATGTTAAGCTCGTTGTTAAAAAACACGCATTTCAACAGAATTAGCATCCTGAAATTCAAGATAGCTATGTCAGATGGTCATTTTCAATAGGCTATGTCATCACTAGATGTAACAAATTACCATATTGGGATCCAATATGGGTAGGCTAGCACTTGATCTACGCTAAACCGTTGATTTTCAATCTGTTGGCCCGACTTTTTGGCCACTAATGAACCATGGAGTATCGACCAAAACATCATGGGCCAGGATGATTGTGAATGATAAATCACAACTTTTTTTCGGTAAATAGAGAATTAAAACATGGTCCTATCCCCATCTCATTGTACTGATTGGTTAGTACCAATCTCGTTGATCATTCCATCGAAGTTATTCCAGCAAAATTCTTCCACCAACTCACATCCTATCTCGAATAATATCTTAAGGCTGGGGATCTCGCTATTGGTTGTCACAATCGCCATAAATTAGGTAATATGACCGCCATTTCATAACCAGTCGACAAGGGTGATCTCCCTTAACATCATGACTTCGTTGACGTCGTAACGTGAAATCGCCGTAAATTGCACAGAACTATCAAATTACTTGGTTGTGAACCAGCCTGGAATCGTGGTTGTGGCTTAATCCACCCCAATTAGAACAGTTTACCCTCTGGCAATTTGTTACATAGCTATTGAACATGGCCCATAGAAATAGTTGATTTACCTATTAAATAAAGATGGTGGATCTTTCCAGTTCGCACACTGTGAACGTTTACCAGGCCGGGTTTTGTAAGCCCTGGGTCCATTTACCAAACTGGGGTGATTTCACCCTCCCCCAATGACCATTTTTATGGGCGTACGAAAAAGGGTGCAGTTCCACAAAGAAAAGTTGCTCAAAAATGGTGATAGAACCATAGTACCATAAGGGTTGTATCAAGTTATATCCCAACTAAAAATTACCATAGCTATACATTAAAAAGTAACCCTAACTGCACCCCCAAAATAGAGCCTTGAGTCAAAAGTGTCAGGGCCACCCGTTTCGTTGAGATTGCTGTGGCCTGGTTTGGTTATCATCATCCCCCCGCAAGAAACAACATGACCATTTTGTTGCGGGATATTCCATTTTCAGGTTGAACTCAAAATTTCACATATATGTATATATATATAGTTGGTATACCATATATTTTCATCATGGTAGGTTATATCCAGGACCCATCTTCCTTTCATCACCCTGGGGCGTTGGGCACAAATACCCTGCAACAAATGTTCCTAAATCATGGGGGTACCCCAATAGCCGGATGGTTTTTTTCGTGGGAAGTCCCAAAATAAAATGGATGATTTGGAATTTGGGGTATCTGTAGCTGGAGCACACAGGGGTGTGTCGGGCTCACCCTTCCAATCAATCCCAAAACCAGGTGCCTGAGCAGGTAGAGGAGGTTGTTGAAGTAGTAAATCCCAATCAGCAGCGGGGCGACACACAGCGCCGGTTTTGCTATGACCGCTTTGGTCAGGCTGCAACCATTAGGCTCGCCACAGGAGCGTATGCTACAAAAAGGGGCCCCTATCAGAGCCGAGATGCGGTGTCGCATCCACATGATGTCATCACCTGACAAGCGCGGCTGGGATCAGTTGCACCAGCACAAAAAGGACTCAGGTGATGACCTACTGTGCTATCTTTACAAGTGCTCTGATGGGCCAAAACGTTCGTACCGATCTGAACATGAGGTGAGCCAGCACTGATTGCGAGAAACTGCAAATCATGAACAGCATGAGCACCAGCAATGATTGCGAGATCATGCAATTGGTCTTGATGATATAAATCTCCAGCTATGATTGCGAGCGCATGCTCAGAGAAATCATCAAAAACACCATGTGCCGTCAGTGGGACAGCGGTATCTCCAAGTGCATCATCCACTTGCTGGATCGCAGTCTTTCCGGACTTTTTGTTGCGCTTCGCCGCCACAAAGTTGGGGTCATAGGAAACTGCCCAATGGCGGGTCTTCAAAAACTTCAGCAAACCAATTCGGCTATCGCCTCTCTTCTTGGTGAAGGCGTCGGCCAAATCGTAATCCGATGCAACCCATCTCAAATCACAGTTGACGCGTTTGAGGTTGTCACGCAACTGGAAGGCTTGAAGCGCAGCTCGCATGTTTGAAAGTCCAAGCAGTGGGCTCTCGTTGACTTCCACGGCGTCATAGCCACCACGAGAGTCAGTGCAAAGTATGCCAGCGACCAAAGTGGCTTGGCTTTCAGCTTCAGCTACAAGGTCGGCTCGACGTTCAGGTCGGTGCAAACCAGCTCCATGAAGTTCACTCCACAGCATTCTGATTCTGAAGTTTTGGTCTTCAGCTTCCAAGATACTTTGAACCTCGGCATCGTTGCTACCGATGGCTTTCCTTTTTAATTTCCAACTTCTCCAAGCAAGCAGATTCATGAGAATGACTCTTCCGCTTTGAACATCAGGTCCAGCAGCTAAAGCCAAAAGTCCACCAGTTGAATCGCCTTGAGGTCGATTGGAGTGGGATTGATCACCCATGGAAACGAAAACAACATCGGTCCATTTCTTGGTGCCGGGCAACTTGAAAAACTCCAGGTTGTGCGGGTCCGCACGAACTTCAGAAACCATTTGTTGGATCTCTTTGGCAGTCTCTATGGTTCCACTGGTCACCACTTCGGTGAGGAGCAAGTTGCAACGTGCGCATAGTTGAGGTTGGGTCTGTATGGCCAACCATTGCAAGGCACCAAGTGTGGTTCTGCAGGCAGCTATTTCAGGCTTGGAAAGTGGGCCTTGTTGGCTCCATCGCTCAGGTGAAAGAGCGGCATCCATCACAGACTCTATGTAGGCATCTTGGCTAACTCGAATGGAAAACTCGCCATTCGGTTGTTTGAGGGTCTGGATGTCAGTTCCAGCATGTCTGTAGCTACCTTGCTTGGAGGTTCCCCATCTATAGGCTGACAGGACCTTGCTGAAAATTTCCTGCCATTCTGCACTGTGGGGGTCGCCAATGACATGAAAATCATCGACGTGGCCACCGATTGCGCCAAGCAATCTTGGAAACTTGCCGGTCTCATCCTTCAGCTCGGCTGAAAACCATCCCCATAAACATCTTTCACCAAGGATTGGCACGGCTCCAAGTCCAACGAGCTTCTTGTGCAAATCCAACCAAAGTCCACGTGGGGCTGTTGTTGAACCATAAATGTTGCGAAGAACTCGCATGATGCCAGTGTCTGTAAGTCCAAGTGCAGCACGTAGTTCTGCCACGCCAGTTGTCCAAATCTCTTGGTCAGCTTCAGTAGGTTGGGTCTGCAAAAACGCAGTTGCTAAATCCAAACCATGAATGGGCCACTGGTGGTGTGTGGCAAGGAGGTAAAGTAAATTTCTACCAACCATGCTTTGCACAGGTGCAGCAGTTTTGAACTGGCGGTCAAGGAGTGAAGGATGTTGAAATCCAAGCAACACTATTCGAGCTTTTGCCTTTTTGGATCCATCGCTGGTGAGGACGGTGCGATGATCATCCTTGGCTTCTTTTCTTGCTGTTTCAATCTCATCAGGAGGAGTTGGTTTCCATGTGAGCACCCATCTGGAGCGGATGATTCGCCCAGTGTCCACTGCTCTCCTGATCTCTTCATCATTGAGGCATTTTCGGACAGCTTGGTTTTTGAGAAAGCTGTCAACTTCCTTGGCCTTGGCTCGATTGAAGAGCTCACGGTGCTCTGCAGTCAGCTTGGTAAGTTGAACTTCAGCGCTACCCATCTTTTTGGTCATGTAGAGCACAGGGTTGCGCTCAAGCTGTTTCCGTTGACGGTGGGATTCAACGGAGACGTCAAAGGAAATCTGAAAGGCTTCCTCAGTCTCTTGCAAAGCAGCAAAAACATCAAACTCTTGAGCTTCTTGGGCAGCATCATGTTCAAGTTGTTCGACCCATTTGAGGTCATAGTTCGGCCCTCGAAGTCTCTTGGCCTCAGTTTCATCAGGATGTGGCACTGGAGGAGGTTCACGAACAGGAGACTCAGGCTCATAGTCAGTGGGAGCATCATCACCATAGTCATTGACTGGAATTGGTACATCCTCAGCTGGTAAGTCCAGACCAGCAGGTTTGGCAGAGGATGAGCTCTGGGCACTTCCAAATCCAGGGAGAGGTGCAGAGCGTGGTTCGCCAAGTCCAAGTGGCGTAGAACGGTGAACCGTTCTCCAGTCTTCAGGCTTCAGCTCCTTTTTGCCCCAAATCCGCAGGTTTGGAACAGCCACAGTAGAGCCATCAGGTTGAGGAGGTAGTTGTTGAAACTCAGGCTCCTCAGGGCCAGGAATCTCGTCCGTGATATCCACAAACTCACGATTGGGCACCAAGTCTGAAAGAGATTTCATTTTGGTGACATCTTCCTTGCTGTGAACATCATGGTGAAAACGTTCAACAGGCGTCACAGGTCTGACGCTATGAACACTGCATTTGAAAAGTTTCCCATGAAGAAGCACCCAAACGATGTGTCTTCTGGGATCATCTTTGTCTTGGGTCGGCAGCAGCTCTGTGAAGACAACTCTGCCAGGACCAATCCAACCAGGTCGGCTGGTTCTTTTCATTCCACCTCTTGGGCCTTTGTAGGCATCGCTAGGAAGAACTTTGCGCCAAATCTTCACCAGGTCGGCGATTTGGAACTGTCGCAAGGGCTGTCTGGCCTTGCTGTTGCCAAGTCTGGTGAGGATGCGCTGAGCTCTGGTTCTTGTTGCAACATCTTCAGCACGTTGGCGGGCAGCCACCATAGAAGCAAAAGTAGCACGATCACCAAGCTGGGCAAAGAGACGGCGGTCTTCTTCGCTGATGGTGTAAGCTCGGCCAAATGCCCATTGATGTGAGCTGTAACCACTCACAAACTCTGTTGAGTTCAGTGCTGAAGCAGTCAAGGCCAAAGTGACTGAAGGATCTTGGGCAAAGTTGTCCATGTGGATCGCGGTAGCCGTGTTCTTGAAATCTTTCATAGCGCTTTCGACCAAACCATGAGCCCAAGGTTCTTTCTCGGCAGGCATGCTGAGCTCAATGTTTTGATCACGGCAAAAGTCAGCGAACTCCTTTGCAACAAAACCCATCCCATTGTCAGGTATGACCAAATGCGGCTTTGGAAAAGTTGCAAGCCAGCTTCTAGAAAAAGCTTCGATCACCTGAGTTGCGCTTTCAGTTTTCAGCGCAGTGATGCCATAGGGCTCCATGAGGGGGACTGCCATTCGAAGTCGAGTGGCGTAGTCAATCATCAAAAGAAACTTCACTTTCTTGTTCAAACCAGGCACGACCCATTCGGAAGCGTCAAGTCCAAGGGCTTCCCAAGGTCCAAATTGAGCATGTGTTGCAGCTGGAGGCACATTGCCACTTGAAGCACCACCAGGACGCAAGCTTTCACAAATTGGGCAGGTGAATTCTTGAGCCATTTTCACCTTCCAAGATTCCAAGTTGGCATCTTTGACAATGCGCGTCAGGTTTCTTGTTGAGCAATGTCCTGATGATTTGTGGAAGTGCATCAGCTTGGCCTTCCAACGTTCACGTTCAGCTTCATTGGGAGGCTCTGCAACAGCTTGTGGCAAAGGTTGAGCCTCAATTTCTTTGTAAACCTCATCATCTTCAGGAGCGGCATAGAGGTCAAAGTCCTCCACCTCGTTCACCTCATGGAAGTTCATACGGCGCAGCTGTTGTGTTGAAACAGTCTGCTTGGCCCAAAACCGGGCAAAAGATTGGACCATCTTCCAAGGGTAGTAGGCGGATTTTTGAGTCTCACGACCTTCAATCCGTCCATGACTATGTCCACCATGACAAACTTTGCAACGATATTCGCTGTGGAAGTGCTCGTCGTTGGTCTTGACAAGCCATTTCTTCCGCAGGAAGTCTTGGTTCTCATCCACCATGCCGTATCGGCATCCATCTATTCTACAATCAAGCCATTCTTGACCATGTCGTCGAAGTAGAGCTTGAATTGCAAGAAGAGGCTTCTGGCTCCACCCATAGCATGGATAGGGCCATTCAAAGTAGATCAGCAGGTCAGGATCTTCTTGAAGAGCTTCTGCAATGAAGTCATGAGCTTGCCAAAGAAGACGGCGTTCTCGACGACGATGATCCTCCAAGATTTGTTGCCTTTCGGGGCCAGCATAGTTGAGAGCTGTCCAGCTGCACCAATAGGTGCAAGGCAAACTCCACCATAGTCGGCGAGGTCGATGACGACGACGTAGAGCTCGAAGATGTTCCCAAGTGTCCTTCTTGTAGAGGTCGTAGCCAGCTTCCAAGTTGATGCGTCGTGGATGAAGTCCTTGACGTTGAGCAGCATCAGAAAGCCAAGAGTGAGGAGCGCATGCTATCTCCCATAGGCCATCTCGATCATCCAAGGAAAACGAAGTCAAAGTCGAAGTCGCCATAGCCACCATCGTAGTCGCGAAGAGCATCACCTTGGCAGCCATCTTGTGGGTCATCGACGAAGGCTTGTAGAGCTTGTCTTTGAAGTCGGTCTCAACGCTGTTGACATTCTTTGTGACGCAGTCATTCTTGGAGGCGAAGTCATACACAGTGACGTTGGCATTCTTTGGGACCTGGGCATTCTGGTCAACGTTGGCATACTGTGTCACCTGGGCATTCTTGGCAAAGCTGACATTCTTTGCGGGCTTGACATTCTTCAGGCCATCTCGTTCTCGTTGATGTCCTCCACATTGGAAGCAGCTTGACGTTCTCGAAGGATTTGAGCCATCTGTGCCTTCTCCTCTGACGTCAGGTGCTTGTGCAGCTCTTCCGGATTGATGCCCTCGTCCACCACACTCCAATGGGAACTTGGTGACGCTGTCGATGGAGATGCACGCGTCGGGCTTGCCTTTGCTTTCGGGTAGGCCTGAGAGCCCGTTTGAATCTCCACCTCTTTGTTGATTGCCATCATCAGGGTCTCCTCGGCGTCGATCTTCTTTTGCATCGCCAGGCAGATCGCAGCATTGGGTTTGAACTCGCCCATCAGCGGACGTAGTTGTTGCAACATGCGCGACACCATCGCGGGGTTCTCGGTCTTTGTAGTTGCGCTCGAACTGCCTTTCTTGGGAGTGTACTGCAACCTCAGATTGCACACTCCGCAGTGGATCCATGATCCGTGGGCGTTGGCCTGGGGCTTCATTGGACAATGGGTCCCGAAGCATGGCCACTGAGTTGGCTCCGCCCTCGGATCTCTGCTGTCGAAGGTCATGGTGCGCTCGACATCCAAAGGTCTCGACGGCGCAGGCTTTGGAGTCGCAGCTTTGATTGCATCCCGAACTTGTTCTTGACGTTGTTCCTGGGCCATTGGCTGAAAGGTCACAGGAAGCGGATGCTTTCGAATTGGGGTTCTTGAGGTCCTCCGTTGGACACATTGAAGCCAGAGTAGCTTCAGCAGTCGCACCAACATGTCCATGTGCTCTTGCATGAAGTGCCAAAAGGTTTCGTTTCGAACATTCCAGAACATGTTGATCATGAACTCGGTCTTGCACTGCCATGTCATAAAACTCAACCGGGTGAAATTCCAACGTTTGCAACTCTGCAGACTGAATGTTCCCCTCCATGACATGAATAGTTGGATGACCTTGTTGATTACTATGCCCCAAAGTCAGGTAGTAGACAATGTCCCGGATATAGTGACCCTTGTTGTTACATGGTAATTGATAAATATTGGGAGTGGTACTCAATGATTCAATAGCCAAACCAGTGTTGAAGTCGATGGTGAGGGCGCTTTCGGGGCTATCTTTTCCACTCAAATGATCCATTCCCAACAAAACAGGAACCACGTTGTTGGAGTCACCATTCTTGGGGTCAGGCAAACAGTACATGTGAAAGGTCCTTTCCATCCCTGAAGCTTTGGAGGTAATTGAAACTCGAAAATTTGCTTGTCCCCAACACCCATTTCCAAAACGAAAATAAGGCCGCATGTATTTCGCAATGTTCACGGCAGCTCCGCGATCTTGAGACAGGACTGCGGAAATCAGCTTCTGGACGCTGGTTTCAGGCCCAGCGCTAGCTGTGGCACCACAATCCAAAAGTCCTAAGTTGGGCTTCATGTTGGAGGCAGCGCTCGATTGAGCTTCAAAGTTCTCCTTGATCTCCATGCCATAGAGAGACTGAGACTCGCCCATGTAGGCGTTGACTGCAGGTCGTTGGTGTCCTTGTTTGGACTTGCCTTTCCCTTTCCACATGGCGTTCAGGTCGGCCATGTGTGACATCTTACCCTTGTTCTTGCTCTTGGTTTTGCCCTTGCCCTTCATGTAGTAGGCATCGGCCATCTCCCAGTCAGCAACGTAGGCATTGGGATATTTGCCCTTGCCCTTGCCTTTGTTGAAACTCGGATGGTACTTGTCGGGGCAGTCTCTGGCAAAATGGTTGCCACCACAGAGAAAACACTTGCCATCATTTTGAGGTCGAACATGTCCAAAACCCCTATCTTTTCTAAGCTGAGCAGTTGCACGCTGAGCTTCGGTCCATGTCCTCTGTGCCTGTATGGCTAAGGCTTCGGCTTCTCGTTCAGCTTGAAGAGAGTCTTGTAGAGCAGGATCTTCAGGAGGATCTTCTTCTTGGTGAGGTGAATCGGCTTGGCCATGTTGAGCTTCATGCCATGAGTCCCAGCTGGAATCCCATGACTCATCAGCCCAGTAGCCATCATAGGTTTCATCATCCCACCAACCATGCTCGTAGTTCTCCTCATTGGCCATGAAGGTCTCATTGAAGTAGTTCCCCATAGAGCTCCGCAGTGACGTAGTTTGGCGTCCCAAGAATTGCTCATCCCACAAGGTCTGAAGTGCTCGGGTGACCACTTCAAATTCCAGTGAACCTTTTGTTGAAGCAAGTATATCTCGCTTCTCTTCAGCGCTAAGGCCCGCAGCTTGTAGAAGTCGAAAACCTCTGAGCACGCCCAAAACAAAACTGTCCGCTAGGGAAAACTCGGAAATGTCGCCAGCTTCAAAACCAGGTGGCGGTGAAGTTGAGCCAGGTACACCAACTGACCGAAAGCTAGGAGCTTTGGGTCGCACTCGAGTTGGTGACATTCCAGTTCCATCGCCAGAGCCATCAGCAGCGGCTGCTGCTCTCGTAGGTGAAGCAGTCGCCGTAGGTCTCGAGGTCGACATAGGAGATGTCGCAGGGGCAGCATCAGCAGCGGGATCTTCTCCATCAGGTTCATCAGCGTCGTACCACCAATCTTGCCATCCTCCAGCAGGAAGTTCCTCAGGCAGATCAAAGTTTTTGTCATGTTGACGAACTCCTTGTTTGTCCTCATACAGTAAGAGGAGCGCCTCAACAAACTCAGAGTAACCCAGGGCTTCCCTGACCAGGAAGGTGTTCATGGCTTCTCCGCCTTCACGACGGAAACTGAAATATTGTTGGCACGTCGCAGCAGCATTCGGCAAGGTCTGCCGGACTAAGGGTGAGGCAGCTAGTTTTTGAAGAAGTTCTCGAACTCCATTCACGTGGTCAAACTCCATGGTCGTCCAGCTCATTGCCAAAAGTCGAGCTGGTCCACGAAGTCTTCCAACCAACTTCGTTGCGCAGTATCTGCGCTTCTCAACAGCTGTCCCACGGACATACCAACAAACTTCTCTGGTATACCTTCTCCACGTTCTCGCACTGCCATCCCAGGAAGGGATTGTTTGCTCCTTCTCAGAAGCCATCCTGCAAAGTGCAGCTAGGGCCAAAGTGGCCTGCAAAGGTATTCCGGAGCTGCAAAGTGCAGCTTGGGGCCAAAATGGCCAGCAAAGGTCTCAGGTCCTATCACCTGAAAGTGCAGAAAAAGGTTGCCAAAGGTCTCGGCCAAAAAGTCCTTGGAGAACAGCACGTAGTCCCAAGGGCCAGCCAGGTTCAGGTCAATGCAAGGCCTCGGAGTTCCAATCACCTATGGTGATGATCTCAACGTTGGAGCGATGCAAGGTCCTGGAGCTTTCGCTCCGCTACCAATGTAGCTGGAGCACACAGGGGTGTATCGGGCTCACCCTTCCAATCAATCCCAAAACCAGGTGCCTGAGCAGGTAGAGGAGGTTGTTGAAGTAGTAAATCCCAATCAGCAGCGAGGCGACACACAGCGCCGGTTTTGCTATGACCGCTTTGGTCAGGCTGCAACCAGTAGGCTCGCCACAGGAGCGTAACAAAAAGGGGCCCCTATCAGAGCCGAGATGCGGTGTCGCATCCACATGATGTCATCACCTGACAAGCGCGGCTGGGATCAGTTGCAGTATCCCCATTTTAGGAAACAGCCATATAATTTGAAAGTATATATACAGTATATATAAATGCATTTTCTTTGTTGGCAAGACCCCCAACTCATGGGAAAACTCACAGTAACCACTTTTCCAATCGGGCGTATCTTCGATGGCAAATCTTCAAAAAGGCCAGTGAGGTTGTTGAAAAAACACCGGATACATTGCAGTTCATGTTGGCCAAAAAACACGATCCAATATGACGACATTAATGATCAATAATGCAACAATTCCACTATACACTCAATATTCATGAATAAATACACCAAAATCGTACTCACAAAGAATGCACCAATAAGAGTGCAACGATCAACCAGTCCGACATCCTCGGCCGTTCCTGCATCGAGGTAGTGAAATATAAACATCGGAAAATTCGACATCACTCCGAGAATGTCCCAGTCCGAAGTCATGGGGGTACCCCAAATCATCCAGTCGTCATGCATGATGACTTGGTATTGAAACCCTTTTTGTGACTTGGGGATCCCCCATCTTATCGTGTTTAGAACATCTTTTGGCTGGGAAAACACACACACACACCAATTCAACGGCAATGGTCCGATGGTGAGAGCTGCCCACTCCACACTCTCTTCACTCCACACTCCACACTCCAAACTCTAGACTCCCCAGTCCCCCTACAATCCACACTCCACCCTGAGGCAGTTTACACACCATACTCTACACTATACTTCACCACTCCACACTCCAAAGTTTGCACTCTGCACTTTACCCTTTACACTCTACACTTCAAGCTTAGCACTCCACACTCTACACAAAAAACACTCTTCTCTACACTCCACAGTCCAAAGTCGACAATGGTAGGTGACAGGGAAAGAATATACAATACTCTTGTAACCAACTGTCTTGTCTTCCAAAGTGTCTTAGTGATGTGCATTCAGGTTCGAAATAGTTCTATCAGTGTTCTTGTGTTTTTGCTGGCATTTCAAAAAAAACGATTTGGAACTGGTAATTCTCAAACTCGGGACCATACATCATTTCACCATACTGCTATCAAACATGACCACTTGGATGATTCTGATAACTTTAGGTCACCTGAAGAAACCCTGTATATGGCCACAGGAATGGCACCTCTGCCTTATGGTTCCCCCATCTAACTAGTTCAGAATGTAATCAGAATCCTACATTTCTTCTAGTGAAATGTTCACCAATTTACCTATTGGTTTGGGGGCCATGAAGATTTCAGTTTAAGCTGCCCTGAAAGATATTTTTGTGAAGAATCCATTGGATTGTTGTGGATTCTTCGTGTTTTGTATCTCCCCATTCTGCAACGAAAATCTACAGGACCCCCCATGCGGTTGAACTTGATATACGACTTCGGGACATTTCCGGGGACTTCATAGCAATATAAAGGGGCTGCGGTCGCCAAGAGGATTAGTTTGGACTTTATCAAGTGGCTCAACAAATCCTGAGATGAAGTCCTATAGATTCTATTTGCATATCATAGTATGGATACACAAAAATCCTATAGATCAACATCTTGTGAGATTTGAGCAGTCAATCTATGCATCTCATTCTATACCAAAAACCCCGAACGAACCTTTCCTTTCCCACGAGTCCGATTACCAGCAGCCCAGCAAGTATATAGAAGAAATACCCTCCAGTAAACTAACATACCATTCATATAGTGGATTTACCCATTTCCATAGTTATAAACAATGTTATGGTTGGTGGTAGCCTCTGGTAAACTGTTACATAATGTTACATAACTATGGAAAATCACCATATTTCATCGGTAAATCAACGAACTTTCTATGGGCCATCAATACCATGTTTCCATGGTCAGTATCTTTCAGCACGCCAGGATAGTGGGGGATGTTGACCAACTCCAACTCAAGTTGATCATTTCTGAGAACTCCCTGGGAAATCAATGATTCTTTTTGGTACCCCCTGGTAAACATACTAAAAAACGATGGAAAATCAGCATCTTTAATGGGTAAATCACCGAACGAAATGGCAATTTTCAATAGCTACGAGTATGTTAGTTTACCAAAGGGTACCCCAAAAAATCCTGAAGCACAAAGGTGAGTGAACCCTGATTAAGCACTGAATCCTAGGACCTAGCATAACCCTGTCATCAACCAGGGACTTTGCTGCGAAAAAAACATTCAAACATGGCGAATAGGTCAGATGAAAATCGCCGAGATTTCCCGTTGGAGATGAAGATTTTGAAAGGACACCTGATTTTTCCCCATTTTCATCAATTTTCCCCTATCACATATGAATCATATATAATCATATGAGATTGTCACATCTCCTATTTTTTTTTGGGAAATTCTGCCACTATCTGCCACTTTTGTCCAGGGATGTGGGTGATCATGATGAAATTGTAGGGCCCTGTTGCAACACGATCTTGGTATATCTCACTAAGCTGAAATAATTTAGCAAATTATTTGGAATGATGGCAAATTTATTTGCAATGATGGTAACCTGAAATTACCCGGCCTGGTAAACACAGAAAAAACTATTGAAAATGGCCATTGAAATAGTTGATTTACATTGATTTGCCTACTAAACGTGGTAATTTTCCAGTTCGCAAACTGTTAGAACGTTTACCAGGCCGGGTATCATATCCATTTGGGGATTCCCTAAATCCAATTAATCCAAGTAGCATCAATCCAGTGAGGGAGAACAGTGCAGCTACTGGCTGCGAGAGGAAAACAGCTTCTTTTAAGCTGCTTCCAACGCGAAACGGTTTTTGTGTGTCTGAAAATGGGGTATAGCGCTTTACCTTCATCATGGCCATTTGACGTATTTTTATGTATATATATATATATACGTATATATATATATATATATACGCATACATATTGATAGGGAAAATCTGATGAAACAACGGATTAGGTGCACCCCATTTTCAGAGAAATCTATAAAGAGTGCGTGAGTATGCTGTGTTGCGGAAGAGAGAGGCACTGTGACTTCCTGGTGTTCACTCTCCTTGTAGGTGCATCCCACTTAAACTTGGTAAATGGGTTATGCTTCCATATATGTATATATATTTATATATATATATGGAATATCCCCACATATATAAATAAATAAATAAATAAATATATATATATAAATAAAATTAATATATATATATATGAATAAGTATATATATAATTATATGAATATATATATATATGATTATATATATAATTCTATATATAGGATTATATGGGTTATATATGGATTATAATTCACTTTCTTTTTTTAAACCACTTTCTATTCGTGAGATGCACATCCAAGTAACGTTGAAACAATCACTTGACTTGGTACGTTCCAGATAGGATCCGTGGTTATGTCAAACCTGGATGAGACTAAACCATGGTTTATTAATTGGGGGGTACTCCTCCAATAGTCAGAATATGATACTTAAATGGCACCTTCCCAACTAAAGAGCCTAGGTCTGTATCTATAACCCATGAATCTAACTGGGGTATCTCGTATGGTTGCCAACTTAATTACGAGACTTGTGATGCACCGCAACTTGACATCGTGCAGTTGATTCCCCTAATCCTAAACATCATTTGAGTGACGTCGCGACGTGAGGTCAGTATAGTTCATTATCAAAGGAAGTTTAGAAAGAAACTTCTGAGTTACGAACGATTCGATTTCCTCACTCATTACCTCAATCATTACATCAATTCAACACTACATCACCTCGATCACCGCAATCACCTCAATCATCACATCACTTCAATCAAGACACCACTTCAGGCGATCATTCATTTTAAGATAACTCAATTGAATTCAATGGTGTGCACTCGCTTCAAACCATTTCATGTCATTCCTTGATTCATCTCCTGGCGTGCGATTCAATCCATTCCGTTCAGGCAACCAACAGGGGCTTGGCAGCCACTGCTCACTCGATGCCAAGCTACCCCAAATTGTAATATCATTAGTTTATATCCCCACAAAAATTATCAGTATAATATATCGATTATTAAATCACTATCACCATTGCATCCCCATTAGATCCAATATTTATATCCTTAATATGTCCACAAAAAAACATCTCTGGCTGCCTTTCACTCGAGATTTTCCGAAGGAAGTCGTTTGGCTACTCGATCTCTCAGGTGAACTTCGTCGTAGCAAAGGGCTCCAAATTGGTCCGGGTCAAGGATTCAATCCCTTGAAATACCAGTCATCAAACATGGCAGGGAAATCCTTTGCAAATGGAGGCTTAAACGGAAGAAAAACATGACCAACCACATATATGTGAGTTATAAATGGAGGGTTTAGTACAGAATTCAATGATTTTCAGAAGCAAAGTCTGCATCCCAGTCTGGTTCTGACAGATTCTCATCTTTTTGTCGACTCGTCCTTGGGACCCGTTTCCTCATAAATCAGCCGAAAACATCTGGGCAAACGGCTACGACCATCAGATGTCATTCTGTACGAGGAAGTGAGATGGATGATCCATGAATCGATGCTCACATCATGGGAGTCTGTGCAAATAGGCAGTAAAAAGAGGGATGGGGCCCCCCAGTGATGTGAACGTTGGTTGAGAAAAACCATGGGAAAACCATGGGAAAATTGTGATTTATATGGAACATCACCATTTTTAATGGGAAAATATGAACCATAGTTGGTTTATAAACCATGAATTAATCCCCATGAACTGGTTCGTGAAATATCTACCATAAACCATAGTTAAATCAACGACAAACATAAACCAACTAAACGCGAGCTCGACTGGGGGCCCCATAGGCAGTACCCTCTGGTTATGTCAAACATAGCTATTCAAAATGACCGTAGAAACAGTGGATTTACCCATTGTTAGCATGGTGATTTTCCATAGTTTTTTTGTATGTTTACCAGAGGGTAATAGGCATGGGAAACATATTTTGTCAACAAAAATCCATGGCATCTTTTGCTGGTTGGCTGGCTATAAAAACCATGGCAAAAAACCAAAGGATTAAACTACCCGTCCAGTTGGTTGGGGATGTAGGGGACACTTGTTTGATTGAAGGTTGATCATCACGTTCTGTACAAAAACTGCCACTTAGTAAAGGGCATACCAGATTTTGGACAAACACACACGCGCACACACACACACACCCACGCACGCAATGTGGAGGACTTGTAGTGACTTAAGGCCATGTTGGGATAGTTCCCGATCAATCATCATTCCAGTGACGTCACAGTGAGGTCCTTAACGTATATCAACAATGGCCAACCTTGCAACTAACGAAGAGCCACAAGAAACTTGTAAGTTTGCACAATGTCCTTGTTTTGCATTCAAACGGACTGATTTGTTGCAGACACATTGATTTCACCCATTAAAAATAACGGGGCGGCATCACCCCAGCAATTTGTCGTTGCAAAATCAGGTCAGTTTGGGATCATTTCTCGAATCGCCCATCATTCCGAGGTCTCATTCTTCGGTCGCAGTGAGGGAGAGTGAGGGAGAGGTCGTGATTTTCATATATTTTCATGACATTTACCCAGATTTTCATAAATTTACCCAGTAGATTTATGAACTTTATCAAATCTACTGCTTTTTTCAAAAGGGTCTGTTCTCTGTTCTAATCTGGCCACTAACCTTTTGGCCGCCACGTGGGTCAGTCATAGCTGTGGTAAACCCATCCCAACCATCCCAACCATCCCGACTACTTCGAACCATCTGAACACCAAAGGCTAAAATATCTGAGTTTACCAGACTTACTGTAAGTTATATGTGCCATGGTGAAAACAAGGCTTGTTTTCCCATGAAAAGGGATAGTCTTCAACCACTTCCCACTGTGGATGACCATAACCCATTAGTCCTATACCAGTAGTACCGCGCAAGGCGGTGGCGG